>CAWVNZ010000781.1:0-63000 GCA_963930735.1 Dioctria linearis
TTACTGTCGCAAATTTAATTACGCCAGGGATTGCCTTTTGTATAGTAAATTTTGCAAAAAATAATTTTTTTACTGTCGCAAATTATAATTACGCCAGGGATTGCCTTTTCTTTAGTAAATTATTCAAAAATTCATTTTTTACTGTCGCAAATTTTAATTACGCCAGGGATTGCCTTTTGTATAGTAAATTTTGCAAAAAATAATTGTTTAGTGTCTCAAATTTTAATTACGCCAGGGATTGCCTTTTCTATAGTAAATTATTCAAAAATTCATTTTTTACTCTCTCAAATTTTAATTACGCCAGGGATGTGCCTTTTCTATAGTAAATTTTGCAAAAAATAATTTTTACTGTTGCAAATTATAATTACGCCAGGGATTGCCTTTTCTATAGTAAATTATTCAAAAAATAATTTATACTGTCGCAATTTTAATTACGCCAGGGATTGCCTTTTCTATAGTAAATGTTGCAAAAATTAATTTTTTACTGTCGCAAATTATAACTACGCCAGGGATTGCCTTTCTATAGTAAATTATTCAAAAATTAATTTTTTTCTGTCACAAATTTTAATTACGCCAGGGATTGCCTTTTGTATAGTAAATTTTGCAAAAATAATTTTTTACTGTCGCAAAATTATAATTACGCCAGGGATTGCCTTTTGTATAGTAAATTATTCAAAAATTCATTTTTTACTGTCTCAAATTTTAATTACGCCAGGGATTGCCTTTTTCTATAGTAAATTATTCAAAAGTAATTTTTTACTGTTGCAAATTTTAAATACGCCGGGGATTGCCTTTTGGTATAGTAAATTTGCAAAAAATAATTGTTTAGTGTCGCAAATTTTATTTACGCCAGGGATTGCCTTTTCTATAGTAAATTATTCAAAAAATAATTTTTTACTGTCGCAAATTATAATTACGCCAGGGATTGCTTTTGTATAGTAAATTATTCAAAAAATAATTGTTACTGTTTGCAAGTTTTAATTACGCCAGGGATTGCCTTTTGTATAGTAAATTATTCAAAAAATAATTTTTTACTGTCGCAAATTATAATTACGCCAGGGATTGCCTTTTCTATAGTAAATTATTCAAAAAATAATTTTTTACTGTTGCAAATTTTAATTACGCCAGGGATTGCCTTTTCTATAGTAAATTATTCAAAAAATAATTTTTTACTTGCGCAAATTATAATTACGCCAGGGATTGCCTTTTGTATAGTAAATTATTCAAAAAATAATTTTTTACTGTCGCAAATTTTAAATACGCCAGGATTGCCTTTTCTATAGTAAATTATTCAAAAAATAATTTTTTAGTGTCGCAAATTTTAATTACGCCAGGGATTGCCTTTTCTATAGTAAATTATTCAAAAAAATCATTTTTTACTGTCGCAAATTTTAATTACGCCAGGGATTGCCTTTTCTATAGTAAATTATTCAAAAAATAATTTTTTGACTGTTGCAAATTTTAATTACGCCAGGGATTGCCTTTTGTATAGTAAATTATTCAAAAAATAATTTTTTACTTTCGCTAATTTTAGATACGCCAGGGATTGCCTTTTCTATAGTAAATTATCAAAAAATAATTTTTCCTGTCACAAATTTTAATTACGCCAGGGATTGCCTTTTCTATAGTAAATTTATTCAAAAAATTCATTTTTTACTGTCGCAAATTATAATTACGCCAGGGATTGCCTTTTGTATAGTAAATTATTCAAAAAATAATTGTTTACTGTTGCAAATTTTAATTACGCCAGGGATTGCCTCTTCTATAGTAAATTATTCAAAAAATAATTTTTTACTGTCGCAAATTATAATTACGCCAGGGATTGCCTTTTGTATAGTAAATTATTCAAAAAATAATTTTTTACTGTTGCAAATTTTAATTACGCCAGGGATTGCCTTTTCTATAGTAAATTATTCAAAAATAATTTTTTCTGTCGCAAATTTTAATTACGCCAGGGATTGCCTTTTCTATAGTAAATTTCGCAAAAATTAATTTTTTACTGTCTCAAATTTAATTACGCCAGGGATTGCCTTTTTCTATAGTAAATTATTCAAAAATTCATTTTTTACTGTTGCAAATTTTAATTACGCCAGGGATTGCCTTTTGTATAGTAAATTATTCAAAAAATAATTTTTTACTGTCTCAAATTTTAATTACGCCAGGGATTGCCTTTTCTATAGTAAATTACTCAAAAAATAATTTTTTACTGTCGCAAATTTTAATTACGCCAGGGATTGCCCTTTTCTATAGTAAATTATTCAAAAAATAATTGTTTAGTGTCTGCAAATTATAATTACGCCAGGATTGCCTTTTCTATAGTAAATTATTCAAAAATTAATTTTATACTGTCTCAAATTTTAATTACGCCAGGGATTGCCTTTTGTATAGTAAATTATTCAAAAAATAATTTGTTACTGTCGCAAATTTTAAATACGCCAGGGATTGCCCTTTTCTATATTAAATTATTCAAAAAATAATTTTTTACTGTCGCAAATTATAATTACGCCAGGGATTGCCTTTTGTATAGTAAATTATTCAAAAAATAATTTTATACTGTCGCAAATTATAATTACGCCAGGGATTGCCTTTTCTATAGTAAATTTTGCAAAAAATAATTTTTTACTGTCTCAAATTTTAATTACGCCAGGGATTGCCTTTTCTATAGTAAATTATTCAAAAATTAATTTTATACTGTCGCAAATTTTAATTACGCCAGGGATTGCCTTTTCTATAGTAAATGTTGCAAAAATTCATTTTTTACTGTCGCAAATTATAACTACGCCAGGGATTGCCTTTTCTATAGTAAATTATTCAAAAATTAATTTTTTTCTGTCACAAATTTTAATTACGCCAGGGATTGCCTTTTGTATAGTAAATTTTGCAAAAAATAATTTTTTACTGTCGCAAATTATAATTACGCCAGGGATTGCCTTTTGTATAGTAAATTATTCAAAAATTCATTTTTTACTGTCTCAAATTTTAATTACGCAGGGATTGCCTTTTCTATAGTAAATTATTCAAAAGTAATTTTTTACTGTTGCAAATTTTAAATACGCCGGGGATTGCCTTTTGTATAGTAAATTTTGCAAAAAATAATTGTTTAGTGTCGCAAATTTTATTTACGCCAGGGATTGCCTTTTCTATAGTAAATTATTCAAAAAATAATTTTTTACTGTCTCACATTTTAATTACGCCAGGGATTGCCTTTTCTATAGTAAATTATTCAAAAAATAATTTTTTACTGTCGCAAATTTTAAATACGCCAGGGATTCCTTTTCTATAGTAAATTATTCAAAAAATAATTTTTTAGTGTCGCAAATTTTAATTACGCCAGGGATTGCCTTTTCTATAGTAAATTATTCAAAAAATTCATTTTTTACTGTCGCAAATTTTAATTACGCCAGGGATTGCCTTTTCTATAGTAAATTATTCAAAAAATTATTTTTGACTGTTGCAAATTTTAATTACGCCAGGGATTGCCTTTTGTATAGTAAATTATTCAAAAAATAATTTTTTACTGTCGCTAATTTTAGATACGCCAGGGATTGCCTTTTCTATAGTAAATTATTCAAAAAATAATTTTTTCTGTCACAAATTTTAATTACGCCAGGGATTGCCTTTTCTATAGTAAATTATTCAAAAAATTCATTTTTTACTGTCGCAAATTATAATTACGCCAGGGATTGCCTTTTTGAATAATTTACTATAGAAAAGGCAATCCCTGGCGTATTAAAATTTGCAACAGTAAAAAATTATTTTTTGAATAATTTACTATACAAAAGGCAATCCCTGGCGTAATTATAATTTGCGACAGTAAAAAATTATTTTTTGAATAATTTACTATACAAAAGGCAATCCCTGGCGTAATTAAAATTTGCAACAGTAAACAAAAATAATTGTTTACTGTTGCAAATTTTAATTACGCAGGGATTGCCTTTTGTATAGTAAATTATTCAAAAAATAATTTTTTACTGTCGCAAATTATAATTACGCCAGGGATTGCCTTTTGTATAGTAAATTATTCAAAAAATAATTTTTTACTGTTGCAAATTTTAATTACGCCAGGGATTGCCTTTTCTATAGTAAATTATTCAAACAATAATTTTTTCTGTCGCAAATTTTAATTACGCCAGGGATTGCCTTTTCTATAGTAAATTTTGCAAAAATTAATTTTTTACTGTCTCAAATTTTAATTACGCCAGGGATTGCCTTTTCTATAGTAAATTATTCAAAAAATTCATTTTTTACTGTTGCAAATTTTAATTACGCCAGGGATTGCCTTTTGTATAGTAAATTATTCAAAAAATAATTGTTTACTGTCTCAAATTTTAATTACGCCAGGGATTGCCTTTTCTATAGTAAATTACTCAAAAAATAATTTTTTACTGTCGCAAATTTTAATTACGCCAGGGATTGCCTTTTCTATAGTAAATTATTCAAAAAATAATTGTTTAGTGTCGCAAATTATAATTACGCCAGGGATTGCCTTTTCTATAGTAAATTATTCAAAAATTAATTTTATACTGTCTCAAATGTTAATTACGCCAGGGATTGCCTTTTGTATAGTAAATTATTCAAAAAATAATTTGTTACTGTCGCAAATTTTAAATACGCCAGGGATTGCCTTTTCTATATTAAATTATTCAAAAATAATTTTTTACTGTCGCAAATTATAATTACGCCAGGGATTGCCTTTTGTATAGTAAATTATTCAAAAAATAATTTTATACTGTCGCAAATTATAATTACGCCAGGGATTGCCTTTTCTATAGTAAATTTTGCAAAAAATAATTTTTTACTGTCTCAAATTTTTAATTACGCCAGGGATTGCCTTTTCTATAGTAAATTATTCAAAAATTAATTTTATACTGTCTCAAATTTTAATTACGCCAGGGATTGCCTTTTTTTATAGTAAATTATTCAAAAATTCATTTTTTACTGTCGCAAATTTTAATTACGCCAGGGATTGCCATTTCTATAGTAAATTTTGCAAAAAATAATTTTTTACTGTTGCAAATTTTAATACGCCAGGGATTGCCTTTTCTATAGTAAATTATTCAAAAATAATTTTTTACTGTCGCAAATTTTAAATACGCCAGGGATTGCCTTTTCTATAGTAAATTTTGCAAAAAATAATTTTTTACTGTCTCAAATTTTAATTACGCCAGGGATTGCCTTTTTCTATAGTAAATTTTGCAAAAAATAATTTTTTACTGTTGCAAATTTTAATTACGCCAGGGATTGCCTTTTCTATAGTAAATTATTCAAAAATTAATTTTTTACTGTCCGCTAATTTTAGATACGCCAGGGATTGCCTTTTCTATAGTAAATTATTCAAAAAATAATTTTTTCTGTCACAAATTTTAATTACGCCAGGGATTGCCTTTTCTATAGTAAATTTTGCAAAAATTAATTTTTTACTGTCTCAAATTTTAATTACGCCAGGATTGCCTTTTCTATAGTAAATTATTCAAAAATTCATTTTTTACTGTTGCAAATTTTAATTACGCCAGGGATTGCCTTTTCTATAGTAAATTATTCAAAAAATAATTTTTTCTGTCACAAATTTTAATTACGCCAGGGATTGCCTTTTCTATAGTAAATTATTCAAAAATTCATTTTTTACTGTCGCAAATTATAATTACGCCAGGGATTGCCTTTTGTATAGTAAATTATTCAAAAAATAATTGTTTACTGTTGCAAATTTTAATTACGCCAGGGATTGCCTTTTTGTATAGTAAATTATTCAAAAAATAATTTTTTACTGTCGCAAATTATAATTACGCCAGGGATTGCCTTTTGTATAGTAAATTATTCAAAAATAATTTTTTACTGTTGCAAATTTTAATTACGCCAGGGATTGCCTTTTCTATAGTAAATTATTCAAAAAATAATTTTTTCTGTCGCAAATTTTAATTACGCCAGGGATTGCCTTTTTCTATAGTAAATTTTGCAAAAATAATTTTTTACTGTCTCAAATTTTAATTACGCCAGGGATTGCCTTTTCTATAGTAAATTATTCAAAAATTCATTTTTTACTGTTGCAAATTTTTAATTACGCCAGGGATTGCCTTTTGTATAGTAAATTATTCAAAAAATAATTTTTTACTGTCTCAAATTTTAATTACGCCAGGGATTGCCTTTTCTATAGTAAATTACTCAAAAAATAATTTTTTACTGTCGCAAATTTTAATTACGCCAGGGATCGCCTTTTCTATAGTAAATTATTCAAAAATAATTGTTTAGTGGTCGCAAATTATAATTACGCCAGGGATTGCCTTTTCTATAGTAAATTATTCAAAAATTAATTTTATACTGTCTCAAATGTTAATTACGCAGGGATTGCCTTTTGTATAGTAAATTATTCAAAAAATAATTTGTTACTGTCGCAAATTTTAAATACGCCAGGATTGCCTTTTCTATATTAAATTATTCAAAAAATAATTTTTTACTGTCGCAAATTATAATTACGCCAGGGATTGCCTTTTGTATAGTAAATTATTCAAAAATAATTTTATACTGTCGCAAATTATAATTACGCCAGGGATTGCCTTTTCTATAGTAAATTTTGCAAAAAATAATTTTTTACTGTCTCAAATTTTAATTACGCCAGGGATTGCCTTTTCTATAGTAAATTATTCAAAAATTAATTTTATACTGTCTCAAATTTTAATTACGCCAGGGATTGCCTTTTTATAGTAAATTATTCAAAAATTCATTTTTTACTGTCGCAAATTTTAATTACGCCAGGGATTGCCATTTCTATAGTAAATTTTGCAAAAAATAATTTTTACTGTTGCAAATTTTAAATACGCCAGGGATTGCCTTTTCTATAGTAAATTATTCAAAAAATAATTTTTTTACTGTCGCAAATTTTAAATACGCCAGGGATTGCCTTTTCTATAGTAAATTTTGCAAAAAATAATTTTTTACTGTCTCAAATTTTAATTACGCCAGGGATTGCCTTTTCTATAGTAAATTTTGCAAAAAATAATTTTTTACTGTTGCAAATTTTAATTACGCCAGGGATTGCCTTTTCTATAGTAAATTATTCAAAAATTAATTTTATACTGTCTCAAATTTTAATTACGCCAGGGATTGCCTTTTCTATAGTAAATTATTCAAAAATTAATTTTATACTGTCTCAAATTTTAATTACGCCAGGGATTGCCTTTTGTATAGTAAATTATTCAAAAAATAATTTTTTACTGTCGCAAATTTAAATACGCCAGGGATTGCCTTTTCTATAGTAAATTATTCAAAAAAATAATTTTTTACTGTCGCAAATTATAATTACTCCAGGGATTGCCTTTTGTATAGTAAATTATTCAAAAATTAATTTTATACTGTCTCAAATTTTAGTTACGCCAGGGATTGCCTTTTCTATATTAAATTATTCAAAAAATAATTTTTTACTGTTGCAAATTTTAATTACGCCAGGGATTGCCTTTTCTATAGTAAATTATTCAAAAAATAATTTTTTCTGTCGCAAATTTTAATTACGCCAGGGATTGCCTTTTCTATAGTAAATTTTGCAAAAATTAATTTTTTACTGTCTCAAATTTTAATTACGCCAGGGATTGCCTTTTCTATAGTAAATTATTCAAAAATTCATTTTTTACTGTTGCAAATTTTAATTACGCCAGGGATTGCCTTTTGTATAGTAAATTATTCAAAAAATAATTTTTTATTGTCTCAAATTTTAATTACGCCAGGATTGCCTTTTCTATAGTAAATTACTCAAAAAATAATTTTTTACTGTCGCAAATTTTAATTACGCCAGGGATTGCCTTTTCTATAGTAAATTATTCAAAAATAATTGTTTAGTGTCGCAAATTATAATTACGCCAGGGCTTGCCTTTTCTATAGTAAAATTATTCAAAAATTAATTTTATACTGTCTCAAATTTTAATTACGCCAGGGATTGCCTTTTGTATAGTAAATTATTCAAAAAATAATTTGTTACTGTCGCAAATTTTAAATACGCCAGGGATTGCCTTTTCTATATTAAATTATTCAAAAAATAATTTTTTACTGTCGCAAATTATAATTATTACGCCAGGGATTGCCTTTTCTATAGTAAATTATTCAAAAAAATAATTTTTTACTGTCTCACATTGCCTTTTCTATAGTAAATTATTCAAAAAATAATTTTTTACTGTCGCAAATTTTAAATACGCCAGGGATTGCCTTTTCTATAGTAAATTATTCAAAAAATAATTTTTTAGTGTCGCAAATTTTAATTACGCCAGGGATTGCCTTTTCTATAGTAAATTATTCAAAAAATTCATTTTTTACTGTCGCAAATTTTAATTACGCCAGGGATTGCCTTTTCTATAGTAAATTATTCAAAAAATTATTTTTGACTGTTGCAAATTTTAATTACGCCAGGGATTGCCTTTTGTATAGTAAATTATTCAAAAAATAATTTTTTACTGTCGCTAATTTTAGATACGCCAGGGATTGCCTATTCTATAGTAAATTATTCAAAAATAATTTTTTCTGTCACAAATTTTAATTACGCCAGGGATTGCCTTTTCTATAGTAAATTATTCAAAAAATTCATTTTTTACTGTCGCAAATTATAATTACGCCAGGGATTGCCTTTTGTATAGTAAATTATTCAAAAAATAATTGTTTACTGTTGCAAATTTTAATTACGCCAGGGATTGCCTTTTGTATAGTAAATTATTCAAAAAATAATTTTTTACTGTCGCAAATTATAATTACGCCAGGGATTGCCTTTTGTATAGTAAATTATTCAAAAAATAATTTTTTACTGTTGCAAATTTTAATTACGCCAAGGATTGCCTTTTCTATAGTAAATTATTCAAAAAATAATTTTTTCTGTCGCAAATTTTAATTACGCCAGGGATTGCCTTTTCTATAGTAAATTTTGCAAAAATTAATTTTTTACTGTCTCAAATTTTAATTACACCAGGGATTGCCTTTTCTATAGTAAATTATTCAAAAATTCATTTTTTACTGTTGCAAATTTTAATTACGCCAGGGATTGCCTTTTGTATAGTAAATTATTCAAAAAATAATTTTTTACTGTCTCAAATTTTAATTACGCCAGGGATTGCCTTTTCTATAGTAAATTACTCAAAAAATAATTTTTTACTGTCGCAAATTTTAATTACGCCAGGGATTGCCTTTTCTATAGTAAATTATTCAAAAAATAATTGTTTAGTGTCGCAAATTATAATTACGCCAGGGATTGCCTTTTCTATAGTAAATTATTCAAAAATTAATTTTATACTGTCTCAAATGTTAATTACGCCAGGGATTGCCTTTTGTATAGTAAATTATTCAAAAAATAATTTGTTACTGTCGCAAATTTTAAATACGCCAGGGATTGCCTTTTCTATATTAAATTATTCAAAAAATAATTTTTTACTGTCGCAAATTATAATTACGCCAGGGATTGCCTTTTGTATAGTAAATTATTCAAAAAATAATTTTATACTGTCGCAAATTATAATTACGCCAGGGATTGCCTTTTCTATAGTAAATTTTGCAAAAAATAATTTTTTACTGTCTCAAATTTTAATTACGCCAGGGATTGCCTTTTCTATAGTAAATTATTCAAAAATTAATTTTATACTGTCTCAAATTTTAATTACGCCAGGGATTGCCTTTTTTATAGTAAATTATTCAAAAATTCATTTTTTACTGTCGCAAATTTTAATTACGCCAGGGATTGCCATTTCTATAGTAAATTTTGCAAAAAATAATTTTTTACTGTTGCAAATTTTAAATACGCCAGGGATTGCCTTTTCTATAGTAAATTATTCAAAAAATAATTTTTTACTGTCGCAAATTTTAAATACGCCAGGGATTGCCTTTTCTATAGTAAATTTTGCAAAAAATAATTTTTTACTGTCTCAAATTTTAATTACGCCAGGGATTGCCTTTTCTATAGTAAATTTTGCAAAAAATAATTTTTTACTGTTGCAAATTTTAATTACGCCAGGGATTGCCTTTTCTATAGTAAATTATTCAAAAATTAATTTTATACTGTCTCAAATTTTAATTACGCCAGGGATTGCCTTTTCTATAGTAAATTATTCAAAAATTAATTTTATACTGTCTCAAATTTTAATTACGCCAGGGATTGCCTTTTGTATAGTAAATTATTCAAAAAATAATTTTTTACTGTCGCAAATTTTAAATACGCCAGGGATTGCCTTTTCTATAGTAAATTATTCAAAAAATAATTTTTTACTGTCGCAAATTATAATTACTCCAGGGATTGCCTTTTGTATAGTAAATTATTCAAAAATTAATTTTATACTGTCTCAAATTTTAGTTACGCCAGGGATTGCCTTTTCTATATTAAATTATTCAAAAAATAATTTTTTACTGTTGCAAATTTTAATTACGCCAGGGATTGCCTTTTCTATAGTAAATTATTCAAAAAATAATTTTTTCTGTCGCAAATTTTAATTACGCCAGGGATTGCCTTTTCTATAGTAAATTTTGCAAAAATTAATTTTTTACTGTCTCAAATTTTAATTACGCCAGGGATTGCCTTTTCTATAGTAAATTATTCAAAAATTCATTTTTTACTGTTGCAAATTTTAATTACGCCAGGGATTGCCTTTTGTATAGTAAATTATTCAAAAAATAATTTTTTATTGTCTCAAATTTTAATTACGCCAGGGATTGCCTTTTCTATAGTAAATTACTCAAAAAATAATTTTTTACTGTCGCAAATTTTAATTACGCCAGGGATTGCCTTTTCTATAGTAAATTTTGCAAAAAATAATTTTTTACTGTTGCAAATTTTAAATACGCCAGGGATTGCCTTTTCTATAGTAAATTATTCAAAAAATAATTTTTTACTGTCGCAAATTTTAAATACGCCAGGGATTGCCTTTTCTATAGTAAATTTTGCAAAAAATAATTTTTTACTGTCTCAAATTTTAATTACGCCAGGGATTGCCTTTTCTATAGTAAATTTTGCAAAAAATAATTTTTACTGTTGCAAATTTTAATTACGCCAGGGATTGCCTTTTCTATAGTAAATTATTCAAAAATTAATTTTATACTGTCTCAAATTTTAATTACGCCAGGGATTGCCTTTTCTATAGTAAATTATTCAAAAATTAATTTTATACTGTCTCAAATTTTAATTACGCCAGGGATTGCCTTTTGTATAGTAAATTATTCAAAAAATAATTTTTTATTGTCGCAAATTTTAAATACGCCAGGGATTGCCTTTTCTATAGTAAATTATTCAAAAAATAATTTTTTACTGTCGCAAATTATAATTACTCCAGGGATTGCTTTTGTATAGTAAATTATTCAAAAATTAATTTTATACTGTCTCAAATTTTAGTTACGCCAGGGATTGCCTTTTCTATAGTAAATTTTGCAAAAAATAATTTTTTACTGTCTCAAATTTTAATTCCGACAGGGATTGCCTTTTCTATAGTAAATGTTGCAAAAATTAATTTTTTACTGTCGCAAATTATAATTACGCCAGGGATTGCCTTTTCTATAGTAAATTATTCAAAAATTAATTTTTTTCTGTCACAAATTTTAATTACGCCAGGGATTGCCTTTTCTATAGTAAATTTTGCAAAAATTAATTTTTTACTGTCGCAAATTTTAAGTACGCCAGGGATTGCCTTTTCTATAGTAAATGTTGCAAAAATTCATTTTTTACTGTCGCGAATTATAATTACGCCAGGGATTGCCTTTTGTATAGTAAATTATTCAAAAATTAATTTTTTACTGTCGCAAATTTTAAATACGCCAGGGATTGCCTTTTCTATAGTAAATTATTCAAAAAATAATTTTTTATTGTTGCAAATTTTAAATACGCCAGGGATTGCCCTTTGTATAGTAAATTTTGCAAAAAATAATTGTTTGGTGTCGCAAATTTTAATTACGCCAGGGATTGCCTTTTCTATAGTAAATTATTCAAAAAATAATTTTTTACTGTCGCAAATTTTAATTACGCCAGGGATTGCCTTTTGTATAGTAAATTATTCAAAAAATAATTGTTTACTGTTGCAAATTTTAATTACGCCAGGGATTGCCTTTTGTATAGTAAATTATTCAAAAAATAATTTTTTACTGTTGCAAATTTTAAATACGCCAGGGATTGCCTTTTGTATAGTAAATTTTGCAAAAAATAATTGTTTAGTGTCGCAAATTTTAATTACGCCAGGGATTGCCTTCTCTATAGTAAATTATTCAAAAAATAATTTTTTACTGTCGCAAATTTTAATTACGCCAGGGATTGCCTTTTCTATAGTAAATTATCCAAAAAATAATTTTTTCTGTCGCAAATTTTAATTACGCCAGGGATTGCCTTTTGTATAGTAAATTATTCAAAAAAATAATTTTTTAGTGTCGCAAATTTTAATTACGCCAGGGATTGCCTTTTCTATAGTAAATTATTCAAAAAATAATTTTTTACTGTTGCAAATTTTAATTACGCCAGGGATTGCCTTTTCTATAGTAAATTATTCAAAAAATAATTTTTTACTGTCGCAAATTATAATTACGCCAGGGATTGCCTTTTGTATAGTAAATTATTCAAAAAATAATTGTTTACTGTTGCAAATTTTAATTACGCCAGGGATTGCTTTTCTATAGTAAATTTTGCAAAAAATAATTTTTTACTGTCGCAAATTTTAATTACGCCAGGGAATGCCTTTTCTATAGTAAATTATTCAAAAAATATTTTTTTCTGTCGCAAATTTTAATTACGCCAGGGATTGCCTTTTCTATAGTAAATTTTGCAAAAAATAATTGTTTAGTGTCTCAAATTTTAATTACGCCAGGGATTGCCTTTTCTATAGTAAATTATTCAAAAATTCATTTTTTACTGTCTCAAATTTTAATTACGCCAGGGATTGCCTTTTCTATAGTAAATTATTCAAAAATTCATTTTTTTCTGTCGCAAATTTTAATTACGCCAGGGATTGCCTTTTCTATACTAAATTATTCAAAAAATAATTTTTTACTGTTGCAAATTTTAATTACGCCAGGGATTGCCTTTTCTATAGTAAATTTTGCAAAAAATAATTTTTTATTGTTGAAAATTTTAAATACGCCAGGGATTGCCTTTTCTATAGTAAATTATTCAAAAAATAATTTTTTACTGTCGCAAATTCTAATTACGCCAGGGATTGCCTTTTCTATAGTAAATTATTCAAAAAATAATTTTTTACTGTTGCAAATTTTAATTACGCCAGGGATTGCCTTTTCTATAGTAAATTATTCAAAAAATAATTTTTTACTGTCTCAAATTTTAAATACGCCAGGGATTGCCTTTTCTATAGTAAATTATTCAAAAAATAATTTTATACTGTCTCAAATTTTAATTACGCCAGGGATTGCCTTTTCTATAGTAAATTATTCAAAAATTAATTTTATACTGTCTCAAATTTTAACTACGCCAGGGATTGCCTTTTGTATAGTAAATTATTCAAAAAATAATTTTTTACTGTCGCAAATTTTAAGTACGCCAGGGATTGCCTTTTCTATAGTAAATTATTCAAAAAATAATTTTTTACTGTCGCAAATTATAATTACGCCAGGGATTGCCTTTTGTATAGTAAATTATTCAAAAAATAATTTTATACTGTCGCAAATTATAATTACGCCATGGATTGCCTTTTCTATAGTAAATTTTGCAAAAAATAATTTTTTACTGTCTCAAATTTTAATTACGCCAGGGATTGCCTTTTCTATAGTATATTATTCAAAAATTAATTTTATACTGACTCAAATTTTAATTACGCCAGGGATTGCCTTTCCTATAGTAAATTATTCAAAAATTCATTTTTTACTGTCGCAAATTTTAATTACGCCAGGGATTGCCTTTTCTATAGTAAATTTTGCAAAAAATAATTTTTTACTGTTGCAGATTTTAAATACGCCAGGGATTGCCTTTTCTATAGTAAATTATTCAAAAAATAATTTTTTACTGACGCAAATTTTAAATACGCCAGGGATTGCCTTTTCTATAGTAAATTTTGCAAAAAATAATTTTTTACTGTCTCAAATTTTAATTACGCCAGGGATTGCCTTTTCTATAGTAAATTTTGCAAAAAATAATTTTTACTGTTGCAAATTTTAATTACGCCAGGGATTGCTATTTCTATAGTAAATTATTCAAAAATTAATTTTATACTGTCTCAAATTTTAATTACGCCAGGGATTGCCTTTTCTATAGTAAATTATTCAAAAATTAATTTTATACTGTCTCAAATTTTAATTACGCCAGGGATTGCCTTTTGTATAGTAAATTATTCAAAAAATAATTTTTTACTGTCGCAAATTTTAAATACGCCAGGGATTGCCTTTTATATAGTAAATTATTCAAAAAATAATTTTTTACTGTCGCAAATTATAATTACGCCAGGGATTGCCTTTTCTCTAGTAAATTATTCAAAAATTAATTTTTTTCTGTCACAAATTTTAATTACGCCAGGGATTGCCTTTTCTATAGTAAATTATTCAAAAAATAATTTTGTACTGTCGCAAATTATAATTACGCCAGGGATTGCGTTTTGTATAGTAAATTATTCAAAAAATAATTGTTTACTGTTGCAAATTTTAATTACGCCAGGGATTGCCTTTTGGATAGTAAATTATTCAAAAAATAATTTTTTACTGTCGCAAATTATAATTACGCCAGGGATTGCCTTTTGTATAGTAAATTATTCAAAAAATAATTTTTTACTGTCTCAAATTTTATTTACGCCAGGGATTGCCTTTTCTATAGTAAATTATTCAAAAATTCATTTTTTACTGTCGCAAATTTTAATTACGCCAGGGATTGCCTTTTCTATAGTAAATTTTGCAAAAATTAATTTTTTACTGTCGCAAATTTTAATTACGCCAGGGATTGCCTTTTCTATAGTAAATGTTTCAAAAATTAATTTTTTACTGTCGCAAATTATAATTACGCCAGGGATTGCCTTTTGTATAGTAAATTATTCAAAAATTAATTTTTTACTGTCGCAAATTTTAAATAAGCCAGGGATTGCCTTTTCTATAGTAAATTATTCAAAAATAATTTTTTACTGTTGCAAATTTTAAATACGCCAGGGATTGCCTTTTGTATAGTAAATTTTGCAAAAAATAATTGTTTAGTGTCGCAAATTTTAAATACGCCAGGGATTGCCTTTTGTATAGTAAATTTTGCAAAAAATAATTGTTTAGTGTCGCAAATTTTAATTACGCCAGGGATTGCCTTCTCTATAGTAAATTATTCAAAAAATAATTTTTTACTGTCGCAAATTTTAATTACGCCAGGGATTGCCTTTTCTATAGTAAATTATTCAAAAAATAATTTTTTCTGTCGCAAATTTTAATTACGCCAGGGATTGCCTTTTGTATAGTAAATTATTCAAAAAAATAATTTTTTAGTGTCGCAAATTTTAATTACGCCAGGGATTGCCTTTTCTATAGTAAATTATTCAAAAAATAATTTTTTACTGTTGCAAATTTTAATTACGCCAGGGATTGCCTTTTCTATAGTAAATTATTCAAAAAATAATTTTTTACTGTCGCAAATTATAATTACGCCAGGGATTGCCTTTTGTATAGTAAATTATTCAAAAAATAATTGTTTACTGTTGCAAATTTTAATTAAGCCAGGGATTGCTTTTCTATAGTAAATTTTGCAAAAAATAATTTTTTACTGTCGCAAATTTTAATTACGCCAGGGAATGCCTTTTCTATAGTAAATTATTCAAAAAATAATTTTTTCTGTCACAAATTTTAATTACGCCAGGGATTGCCTTTTCTATAGTAAATTTTGCAAAAAATAATTGTTTAGTGTCTCAAATTTTAATTACGCCAGGGATTGCCTTTTCTATAGTAAATTATTCAAAAATTCATTTTTTACTGTCTCAAATTTTAATTACGCCAGGGATTGCCTTTTCTATAGTAAATTATTCAAAAATTCATTTTTTTCTGTCGCAAATTTTAATTACGCCAGGGATTGCCTTTTCTATACTAAATTATTCAAAAAATAATTTTTTACTGTTGCAAATTTTAATTACGCCAGGGATTGCCTTTTCTATAGTAAATTTTGCAAAAAATAATTTTTTATTGTTGAAAATTTTAAATACGCCAGGGATTGCCTTTTCTATAGTAAATTATTCAAAAAATAATTTTTTACTGTCGCAAATTTTAATTACGCCAGGGATTGCCTTTTCTATAGTAAATTATTCAAAAAATAATTTTTTACTGTTGCAAATTTTAATTACGCCAGGGATTGCCTTTTCTGTAGTAAATTATTCAAAAAATAATTTTTTACTGTCTCAAATTTTAAATACGCCAGGGATTGCTTTTTCTATAGTAAATTATTCAAAAAATAATTTTATACTGTCTCAAATTTTAATTACGCCAGGGATTGCCTTTTCTATAGTAAATTATTCAAAAATTAATTTTATACTGTCTCAAATTTTAACTACGCCAGGGATTGCCTTTTGTATAGTAAATTATTCAAAAAATAATTTTTTACTGTCGCAAATTTTAAATACGCCAGGGATTGCCTTTTCTATAGTAAATTATTCAAAAAATAATTTTTTACTGTCGCAAATTATAATTACGCCAGGGATTGCCTTTTGTATAGTAAATTATTCAAAAAATAATTTTATACTGTCGCAAATTATAATTACGCCAGGGATTGCCTTTTCTATAGTAAATTTTGCAAAAAATAATTTTTTACTGTCTCAAATTTTAATTACGCCAGGGATTGCCTTTTCTATAGTATATTATTCAAAAATTAATTTTATACTGACTCAAATTTTAATTACGCCAGGGATTGCCTTTCCTATAGTAAATTATTCAAAAAATAATTTTTTACTGTCGCAAATTTTAATTACGCCAGGAATTGCCTTTTGTATAGTAAATTATTCAAAAAATAATTTTTTACTGTCTCAAATTTTAATTACGCCAGGGATTGCCTTTTCTATAGTAAATTATTCAAAAATTCATTTTTTACTGTCGCAAATTTTAATTACGCCAGGGATTGCCTTTTCTATAGTAAATTTTGCAAAAATTAATTTTTTACTGTCGCAAATTTTAATTACGCCAGGGATTGCCTTTTCTATAGTAAATGTTTCAAAAATTAATTTTTTACTGTCGCAAATTATAATTACGCCAGGGATTGCCTTTTGTATAGTAAATTATTCAAAAATTAATTTTTTACTGTCGCAAATTTTAAATAAGCCAGGGATTGACTTTTCTATAGTAAATTATTCAAAAAATAATTTTTTACTGTTGCAAATTTTAAATACGCCAGGGATTGCCTTTTGTATAGTAAATTTTGCAAAAAATAATTGTTTAGTGTCGCAAATTTTAATTACGCCAGGGATTGCCTTTTCTATAGTAAATTATTCAAAAAATAATTTTTTACTGTCGCAAATTTTAATTACGCCAGGGATTGCCTTTTGTATAGTAAATTATTCAAAAAATAATTGCTTACTGTTGCAAATTTTAATTACGCCAGGGATTGCCTTTTGTATAGTAAATTATTCATAAAATAATTTTTTACTGTTGCAAATTTTAAATACGCCAGGGATTGCCTTTTGTATAGTAAATTTTGCAAAAAATAATTGTTTAGTGTCACAAATTTTAATTACGCCAGGGATTGCCTTTTCTATAGTAAATTATTCAAAAAATAATTTTGTACTGTCGCAAATTATAATTACGCCAGGGATTGCCTTTTGTATAGTAAATTATTCAAAAAATAATTGTTTACTGTTGCAAATTTTAATTACGCCAGGGATTGCCTTTTGTATAGTAAATTATTCAAAAAATAATTTTTTACTGTCGCAAATTATAATTACGCCAGGGATTGCCTTTTCTATAGTAAATTATTCAAAAATAATTTTTTACTGTTGCAAATTTTAATTACGCCAGGGATTGCCTTTTGTATAGTAAATTATTCAAAAAATAATTTTTTACTGTCGCAAATTATAATTACGCCAGGGATTGCCTTTTCTATAGTAAATTATTCATAAAATAATTTTTTACTGTTGCAAATTTTAAATACGCCAGGGATTGCCTTTTGTATAGTAAATTTTGCAAAAAATAATTGTTTAGTGTCACAAATTTTAATTACGCCAGGGATTGCCTTTTCTATAGTAAATTATTCAAAAAATAATTTTGTACTGTCGCAAATTATAATTACGCCAGGGATTGCCTTTTGTATAGTAAATTATTCAAAAAATAATTGTTTACTGTTGCAAATTTTAATTACGCCAGGGATTGCCTTTTCTATAGTAAATTATTCAAAAATTCATTTTTTACTGTCGCAAATTTTAATTACGCCAGGGATTGCCTTTTCTATAGTAAATTTTGCAAAAATTAATTTTTTACTGTCGCAAATTTTAATTACGACAGGGATTGCCTTTTCTATAGTAAATGTTGCAAAAATTAATTTTTTACTGTCGCAAATTATAATTACGCCAGGGATTGCCTTTTGTATAGTAAATTATTCAAAAATAATTTTTTACTGTCGCAAATTTTAATTACGCCAGGGATTGCCTTTTCTATAGTAAATTATTAAAAAATAATTTTTTACTGTCGCAAATTTTAATTACGCCGGGGATTGCCTTTTGTATAGAAAATTATTCAAAAAATAATTGCTTACTGTTGCAAATTTTAATTACGCCAGGGATTGCCTTTTGTATAGTAAATTATTCATAAAATAATTTTTTACTGTTGCAAATTTTAAATACGCCAGGGATTGCCTTTTGTATAGTAAATTTTGCAAAAAATAATTGTTTAGTGTCGCAAATTTTAATTACGCCAGGGATTGCCTTTTCTATAGTAAATTATTCAAAAAATAATTTTTTACTGTCGCAAATTTTAATTACGCCAGGGATTGCCTTTTCTATAGTAAATTATTCAAAAAATAATTTTTTCTGTCGCAAATTTTAATTACGCCAGGGATTGCCTTTTGTATAGTAAATTATTCAAAAAATAATTTTTTAGTGTCGCAAATTTTAATTACGCCAGGGATTGCCTTTTCTATAGTAAATTATTCAAAAAATAATTTTTTACTGTTCCAAATTTTAATTACGCCAGGGATTGCCTTTTCTTTAGTAAATTATTCAAAAAATAATTTTTTACTGTCGCAAATTATAATTACGCCAGGGATTGCCTTTTGTATAGTAAATTATTCAAAAAATAATTGTTTACTGTTGCAAATTTTAATTACGCCAGGGATTGCCTTTTCTATAGTAAATTTTGCAAAAAATAATTTTTTACTGTTGCAAATTTTAAATACGCCAGGGATTGCCTTTTCTATAGTAAATGTTGCAAAAATTAATTTTTTACTGTCGGAAATTATAATTACGCCAGGGATTGCCTTTTCTATAGTAAATTATTCAAAAATTCATTTTATACTGTCGCAAATTTTACTTACGCCAGCCAGGTATTGCCTTTTGTATAGTAAATTTTGCAAAAAATAATTTTTTACTGTCGCAAATTATAATAACGCCAGGTATTGCCTTTTCTATAGTAAATTTTGCAAAAAATAATTTTTTACTGTCTCAAATTTTAATTACGCCAGGGATTGCCTTTTCTATAGTAAATTTTGCAAAAAATAATTTTTTACTGTTGCAAATTTTAATTACGCCAGGGATTGCCTTTTCTATAGTAAATTATTCAAAAATTAATTTTATACTGTCTCAAATTTTAATTACGCCAGGGATTGCCTTTTCTATAGTAAATTATTCAAAAATTAATTTTATACTGTTGCAAATTATAATTACTCCAGGGATTGCCTTTTGTATAGTAAATTATTCAAAAATTAATTTTATACTGTCTCAAATTTTAGTTACGCCAGGGATTGCCTTTTCTATAGTAAATTTTGCAAAAAATAATTTTTTACTGTCTCAAATTTTAATTCCGCCAGGGATTGCCTTTTCTATAGTAAATGTTGCAAAAATTAATTTTTTACTGTCGCAAATTATAATTACGCCAGGGATTGCCTTTTCTATAGTAAATTATTCAAAAATTAATTTTTTTCTGTCACAAATTTTAATTACGCCAGGGATTGCCTTTTCTATAGTAAATTATTCAAAAAATAATTTTTTACTGTCGCAAATTATAATTACGCCAGGGATTGCCTTTTGTATAGTAAATTATTCAAAAAATAATTGTTTACTGTTGCAAATTTTAATTACGCCAGGGATTGCCTTTTGTATAGTAAATTATTCAAAACATAATTTTTTACTGTCGCAAATTATAATTACGCCAGGGATTGCCTTTTGTATAGTAAATTATTCAAAAAATAATTTTTTACTGTCTCAAATTTTAATTACGCCAGGGATTGCCTTTTCTATAGTAAATTATTCAAAAATTCATTTTTTACTGTCGCAAATTTTAATTACGCCAGGGATTGCCTTTTCTATAGTAAATTTTGCAAAAATTAATTTTTTACTGTCGCAAATTTTAAGTACGCCAGGGATTGCCTTTTCTATAGTAAATGTTGCAAAAATTCATTTTTTACTGTCGCAAATTATAATTACGCCAGGGATTGCCTTTTGTATAGTAAATTATTCAAAAATTAATTTTTTACTGTCGCAAATTTTAAATACGCCAGGGATTGCCTTTTCTATAGTAAATTATTCAAAAAATAATTTTTTATTGTTGCAAATTTTAAATACGCCAGGGGTTGCCCTTTGTATAGTAAATTTTGCAAAAAATAATTGTTTGGTGTCGCAAATTTTAATTACCCCAGGGATTGCCTTTTCTATAGTAAATTATTCAAAAAATAATTTTTTACTGTCGTAAATTTTAATTACGCCAGGGATTGCCTTTTGTATAGTAAATTATTCAAAAAATAATTGTTTACTGTTGCAAATTTTAATTACGCCAGGGATTGCCTTTTGTATATTAAATTATTCAAAAAATAATTTTTTACTGTTGCAAATTTTAAATACGCCAGGGATTGCCTTTTGTATAGTAAATTTTGCAAAAAATAATTGTTTAGTGTCGCAAATTTTAATTACGCCAGGGATTGCCTTCTCTATAGTAAATTATTCAAAAAATAATTTTTTACTGTCGCAAATTTTAATTACGCCAGGGATTGCCTTTTCTATAGTAAATTATTCAAAAAATAAATTTTTCTGTCGCAAATTTTAATTACGCCAGGGATTGCCTTTTGTATAGTAAATTATTCAAAAAAATAATTTTTTAGTGTCGCAAATTTTAATTACGCCAGGGATGGCCTTTTCTATAGTAAATTATTCAAAAAATAATTTTTTACTGTTGCAAATTTTAATTACGCCAGGGATTGCCTTTTCTATAGTAAATTATTCAAAAAATAATTTTTTACTGTCGCAAATTATAATTACGCCAGGGATTGCCTTTTGTATAGTAAAGTATTCAAAAAATAATTGTTTACTGTTGCAAATTTTAATTACGCCAGGGATTGCCTTTTCTATAGTAAATTTTGCAAAAAATAATTTTTTACTGTCGCAAATTTTAATTACGCCAGGGAATGCCTTTTCTATAGTAAATTATTCAAAAAATAATTTTTTCTGTCGCAAATTTTAATTACGCCAGGGATTGCCTTTTCTATAGTAAATTTTGCAAAAAATAATTGTTTAGTGTCTCAAATTTTAATTACGCCAGGGATTGCCTTTTCTATAGTAAATTATTCAAAAATTCATTTTTTACTGTCTCAAATTTTAATTACGCCAGGCATTGCCTTTTCTATAGTAAATTATTCAAAAATTCATTTTTTTCTGTCGCAAATTTTAATTACGCCAGGGATTGCCTTTTCTATACTAAATTATTCAAAAAATAATTTTTTACTGTTGCAAATTTTAATTACGCCAGGGATTGCCTTTTCTATAGTAAATTTTGCAAAAAATAATTTTTTATTGTTGCAAATTTTAAATACGCCAGGGATTGCCTTTTCTATAGTAAATTATTCAAAAAATAATTTTTTACTGTCGCAAATTTTAATTACGCCAGGGATTGCCTTTTCTATAGTAAATTATTCAAAAAATAATTTTTTACTGTTGCAAATTTTAATTACGCCAGGGATTGCCTTTTCTATAGTAAATTATTCAAAAAATAATTTTTTACTGTCTCAAATTTTAAATACGCCAGGGATTGCCTTTTCTATAGTAAATTATTCAAAAAATAATTTTATACTGTCTCAAATTTTAATTACGCCAGGGATTGCCTTTTCTATAGTAAATTATTCAAAAATTAATTTTATACTGTCTCAAATTTTAACTACGCCAGGGATTGCCTTTTGTATAGTAAATTATTCAAAAAATAATTTTTTACTGTCGCAAATTTTAATTACGCCAGGGATTGCCTTTTGTATAGTAAATTATTCAAAAAATAATTTTTTACTGTCGCAAATTTTAAATACGCCAGGGATTGCCTTTTATATAGTAAATTATTCAAAAAATAATTTTTTACTGTCGTAAATTATAATTACGCCAGGGATTGCCTTTTCTCTAGTAAATTATTCAAAAATTTATTTTTTTTCTCTCACAAATTTTAATTACGCCAGGGATTGCCTTTTCTATAGTAAATTATTCAAAAAATAATTTTGTACTGTCGCAAATTATAATTACGCCAGGGATTGCCTTTTGTATAGTAAATTATTCAAAAAATAATTGTTTACTGTTGCAAATTTTAATTACGCCAGGGATTGCCTTTTGTATAGTAAATTATTCAAAAAATAATTTTTTACTGTCGCAAATTATAATTACGCCAGGGATTGCCTTTTGTATAGTAAATTATTCAAAAAAAAAATTTTTACTGTCTCAAATTTTAATTACGCCAGGGATTGCTTTTCTATAGTAAATTATTCAAAAATTCATTTTTTACTGTCGCAAATTTTAATTATGCCAGGGATTGCCTTTTGTATAGTAAATTTTGCAAAAAATAATTGTTTAGTGTCGCAAATTTTAATTACGCCAGGGATTGCCTTTTCTATAGTAAATGTTGCAAAAATTAATTTTTTACTGTCGCAAATTATAATTACGCCAGGGATTGCCTTTTGTATAGTAAATTATTCAAAAATTTATTTTTTACTCTCGCAAATTTTAAATAAGCCAGGGATTGCCTTTTCTATAGTAAATTATTCAAAAAATAATTTTTTACTGTTGCAAATTTTAAATACGCCAGGGATTGCCTTTTGTATAGTAAATTTTGCAAAAAATAATTGTTTAGTGTCGCAAATTTTAATTACGCCAGGGATTGCCTTTTCTATAGTAAATTATTCAAAAAATAATTTTTTACTGTCGCAAATTTTAATTACGCCAGGGATTGCCTTTTGTATAGTAAATTATTCAAAAAATAATTGCTTACTGTTGCAAATTTTAATTACGCCAGGGATTGCCTTTTGTATAGTAAATTATTCATAAAATAATTTTTTACTGTTGCAAATTTTAAATACGCCAGGGATTGCCTTTTGTATAGTAAATTTTGCAAAAAATAATTGTTTAGTGTCACAAATTTTAATTACGCCAGGGATTGCCTTTTCTATAGTAAATTATTCAAAAAATAATTTTGTACTGTCGCAAATTATAATTACGCCAGGGATTGCCTTTTGTATAGTAAATTATTCAAAAAATAATTTTTTACTGTCCCAAATTTTAATTACGCCAGGGATTGCCTTTTGTATAGTAAATTATTCAAAAAATAATTTTTTAGTGTCGCAAATTTTAATTACGCCAGGGATTGCCTTTTCTATAGTAAATTATTCAAAAAATAATTTTTTACTGTTCCAAATTTTAATTACGCCAGGGATTGCCTTTTCTATAGTAAATTATTCAAAAAATAATTTTTTACTGTCGCAAATTATAATTACGCCAGGGATTGCCTTTTGTATAGTAAATTATTCAAAAAATAATTGTTTACTGTTGCAAATTTTAATTACGCCAGGGATTGCCTTTTCTATAGTAAATTTTGCAAAAAATAATTTTTTACTGTTGCAAATTTTAAATACGCCAGGGATTGCCTTTTCTATAGTAAATGTTGCAAAAATTAATTTTTTACTGTCGGAAATTATAATTACGCCAGGGATTGCCTTTTCTATAGTAAATTATTCAAAAATTCATTTTATACTGTCGCAAATTTTACTTACGCCAGGTATTGCCTTTTGTATAGTATATTTTGCAAAAAATAATTTTTTACTGTCGCAAATTATAATTACGCCAGGAATTGCCTTTTCTATAGTAAATTATTCAAAAAATAATTTTTTACTGTCTCAAATTTTAAATACGCCAGGGATTGCCTTTTCTATAGTAAATTATTCAAAAAATAATTGTTTACTGTTGCAAATTTTAATTACGCCAGGGATTGCCTTTTGTATAGTAAATTATTCAAAAAATTCATTTTTTACTGTCGCAAATTTTAATTACGCCAGGGATTGCCTTTTCTATAGTAAATTATTCAAAAAATAGTTTTTTACTGTCGCAAATTTTAAAGACGCCAGGGATTGCCTTTTCTATAGTAAATTATTCAAAAATTAATTTTATACTGTCTCAAATTTTAATTACGCCAGTGATTGTCTTTTGTATAGTAAATTATTCAAAAAATAATTTTTTACTGTCGCAAATTTTAAATACGCCAGGGATTGCCTTTTATATAGTAAATTATTCAAAAAATAATTTTTTACTGTCGCAAATTATAATTACGCCAGGGATTGCCTTTTGTATAGTAAATTATTCAAAAAATAATTTTATACTGTCGCAAATTATAATTACGCCAGGGATTGCCTTTTCTATAGTAAATTTTGCAAAAAATAATTTTTTACTGTCTCAAATTTTAATTACGCCAGGGATTGCCTTTTCTATAGTAAATTATTCAAAAAATAATTTTTTACTGTTGCAAATTTTAATTACGCCAGGGATTGCCTTTTCTATAGTAAATTTTGCAAAAAATAATTTTTTACTGTTGCAAATTTTAAATACGCCAGGGATTTCCTTTTCTATAGTAAATTATTCAAAAAATAATTTTTTACTGTCGCAAATTATAATTACGCCAGGGATTGCCTTTTGTATAGTAAATTATTCAAAAAATAATTTTATACTGTCGGAAATTATAATTACGCCAGGGATTGCCTTTTCTATAGTAAATTTTGCAAAAAATAATTTTTTACTGTCTCAAATTTTAATTACGCCAGGGATTGCCTTTTCTATAGTATATTATTCAAAAATTAATTTTATACTGTCTCAAATTTTAATTACGCCAGGGATTGCCTTTCCTATAGTAAATTATTCAAAAATTCATTTTTTACTGTCGCAAATTTTAATTACGCCAGGGATTGCCTTTTCTATAGTAAATTTTGCAAAAAATAATTTTTTACTGTTGCAAATTTTAAATACGCCAGGGATTGCCTTTTCTATAGTAAATTATTCAAAAAATAATTTTTTACTGTCGCAAATTTTAAATACGCCAGGGATTGCCTTTTCTATAGTAAATTTTGCAAAAAATAATTTTTTACTGTCTCAAATTTTAATTACGCCAGGGATTGACTTTTCTATAGTAAATTTTGCAAAAAATTATTTTTTACTGTTGCAAATTTTAATTACGCCAGGGATTGCCTTTTCTATAGTAAATTATTCAAAAATTAATTTTATACTGTCTCAAATTTTAATTACGCCAGGGATTGCCTTTTCTATAGTAAATTATTCAAAAATTCATTTTTTACTGTGGCAAATTTTAATTCCGCCAGGGATTGCCTTTTCTATAGTAAATTTTGCAAAAATTAATTTTTTACTGTCGCAAATTTTAATTACGCCAGGGATTGCCTTTTCTATAGTAAATGTTGCAAAAATTAATTTTTTACTGTCGCAAATTATAATTACGCCAGGGTTTGCCTTTTGTATAGTAAAATATTCAAAAATTAATTTTTTACTGTCGCAAATTTTAAATACGCCAGGGATTGCCTTTTCTATAGTAAATTATTCAACAAATAATTTTTTATTGTTGCAAATTTTAAATACGCCAGGGATTGCCTTTTGTATAGTAAATTTTGCAAAAAATAATTGTTTAGTGTCGCAAATTTTAATTACGCCAGGGATTGCCTTTTCTATAGTAAATTATTCAAAAAATAATTTTTTACTGTCGCAAATTTTAATTACGCCAGGGATTGCCTTTTGTATAGTAAATTATTCAAAAAATAATTGTTTACTGTCGCAAATTATGATTACGCCAGGGATTGCCTTTTCTATAGTAAATTATTCAAAAAATAATTTTTTACTGTCGCAAATTATAATTACGCCAGGGATTGCCTTTTGCATAGTAAATTATTCAAAAAATAATTGTTTACTGTTGCAAATTTTAATTACGCCAGGGATTGCCTTTTCTATAGTAAATTATTCAAAAAATAATTTTTTACTGTCTCAAATTTTAAATACGCCAGGGATTGCCTTTTCTATAGTAAATTATTCAAAAAATAATTGTTTACTGTTGCAAATTTTAATTACGCCCGGGATTGCTTTTGTATAGTAAATTATTCAAAAAATTCATTTTTTACTGTCGCAAATTATAATTACGCCAGGGATTGCCTTTTCTATAGTAAATTATTCAAAAATTCATTTTATACTGTCGCAAATTTTAATTACGCCAGGGATTGCCTTTTGTATAGTAAATTTTGCAAAAAATAATTTTTTACTGTCGCAAATTATAATTACGCCAGGGATTGCCTTTTCTATAGTAAATTATTCAAAAAATAATTTTTTACTGTCTCAAATTTTAAATACGCCAGGGATTGCCGTTTCTATAGTAAATTATTCAAAAAATAATTGTTTACTGTTGCAAATTTTAATTACGCCAGGGATTGCCTTTTGTATAGTAAATTATTCAAAAAATTCATTTTTTACTGTCGCAAATTTTAATTACGCCAGGGATTGCCTTTTCTATAGTAAATTATTCAAAAAATAATTTTTTACTGTCGCAAATTTTAAATACGCCAGGGATTGCCTTTTCTATAGTAAATTATTCAAAAAATAATTTTATACTGTCTCAAATTTTAATTACGCCAGGGATTGCCTTTTCTATAGTAAATTATTCAAAAATTAATTTTATACTGTCTCAAATTTTAATTACGCCAGTGATTGCCTTTTGTATAGTAAATTATTCAAAAAATAATTTTTTACTGTCGCAAATTTTAAATACGCCAGGGATTGCCTTTTCTATAGTAAATTATTCAAAAAATAATTTTTTACTGTCGCAAATTATAATTACGCCAGGGATTGCCTTTTCTATAGTAAATTTTGCAAAAAATAATTATTTACTGTTGCAAATTTTAAATACGCCAGGGATTGCCTTTTCTATAGTAAATAATTCAAAAAATAATTTTTTACTGTTGCAAATTTTAATTACGCCAGGGATTGCCTTTCCTATAGTAAATTATTCAAAAAATAATTTTTTACTGTCTCAAATTTCAATTACGCCAGGGATTGCCTTTTCTATAGTAAATTTTGGAAAAATTAATTTTTTACTGTCTCAAATTTTAATTACGCCAGGGATTGCCTTTTCTATAGTAAATTTTGCAAAAAATAATTTTTTACTGTTGCAAATTTTAATTACGCCAGGGATTGCCTTTTCTATAGTAAATTATTCAAAAAATAATTTTTTACTGTCGCAAATTATAATTACGCCAGGGATTGCCTTTTGTATAGTAAATTATTCAAAAAATAATTTTTTACTGTTGCAAATTTTAAATACGCCAGGGATTGCCTTTTCTATAGTAAATTATTCAAAAAATAGTTTTTTACTGTCTCAAATTTTAATTACGCCAGGGATTGCCTTTTGTATAGTAAATTATTCAAAAAATAATTTTTTACTGTCTCAAATTTTAATTACGCCAAGGATTGCCTTTTCTATAGTAAATTATTCAAAAAATAATTTTTTACTGTCGCAAATTTTAATTACGCCAGGGATTGCCTTTTCTATAGTAAATTATTCAAAAAATAATTGTTGAGTGTCGCAAATTATAATTACGCCAGGGATTGCGTTTTCAATAGTAAATTATTCAAAAAATAATTTTTTATTGTTGCAAATTTTAAATAAGCCAGGGATTGCCTTTTCTATAGTAAATTATTCAAAAATTCATTTTTTACTGTCTCAAATTTTAATTACGCCAGGGATTGCCTTTTCTATAGTAAATTATTCAAAAAATAATTTTTTACTGTCGCAAATTTTAATTACGCCAGGGATTGCCTTTTCTATAGTAAATTTTGCAAAAAATAATTGCTTAGTGTCTCAAATTTTAATTACGCCAGGGATTGCCTTTTGTATAGTAAATTATTCAAAAAATAATTTTTTACTGTCGCAAATTTTAATTACGCCAGGGATTGCCTTTTCTATAGTAAATTATTCAAAAAATAATTTTTTACTGTCGCAAATTATAATTACGCCAGGGATTGCCTTTTCTATAGTAAATTTTGCAAAAAATAATTGTTTAGTGTCTCAAATTTTAATTACGCCCGGGATTGCCTTTTGTATAGTAAATTATTCAAAAAATAATTTTTTACTGTCGGAAATTTTAAATACGCCAGGGATTGCCTTTTCTATAGTAAATTATTCAAAAAATAATTTTTTACTGTTGCAAATTTTAATTACGCCAGGGATTGCCTTTTCTATAGTAAATTTTGCAAAAAATAATTCTTTATTGTTGCAAATTTTAAATACGCCAGGGATTGCCTTTTCTATAGTAAATTATTCAAAAAATAATTTTTTACTGTCGCAAATTTTAAATACGCCAGGGATTGCCTTTTCTATAGTAAATTATTCAAAAAATAATTGTTTAGTGTCGCAAATTTTATTACGCCAGGGATTGCCTTTTCTATAGTAAATTATTCAAAAAATAATTTTTTACTGTTGCAAATTTTAAATACGCCAGGGATTGCCTTTTCTATAGTAAATTATTCAAAAAATAATTTTTTACTGTCTCAAATTTTAATTACGCCAGGGATTGCCTTTTCTATAGTAAATTTTGCAAAAATTAATTGTTTAGTGTCGCAAATTTTAATTACGCCAGGGATTGCCTTTTCTATAGTAAATTATTCAAAAAATAATTTTTTACTGTTGCAAATTTTAAATACGCCAGGGATTGCCTTTTCTATAGTAAATTATTCAAAAATTCATTTTTTACTGTCTCAAATTTTAATTACACCAGGGATTGCCTTTTCTATAGTAAATTATTCAAAAAATAATTTTTTACTGTCGCAAATTATAATTACGCCAGGGATTGCCTTTTCTATAGTAAATTTTGCAAAAAATAATTTTTTACTGTCTCAAATTTTAACTACGCCAGGGATTGCCTTTTCTATAGTAAAATATTCAAAAAATAATTTTGTACTGTCGCAAATTTTAATTACGCCAGGGATTGCCTCTTCTATAGTAAATTATTCAAAAATTCATTTTTTACTGTCGCAAATTATAATTACGCCAGGGATTGCCTTTTCTATAGTAAATTATTCAAAAAATAATTTTTTACTGTTGCAAATTTTAATTACGCCAGGGATTGCCTTGTCTATAGTAAATTATTCAAAAAATAATTTTTTTCTGTCGCAAATTTTAATTACGCCAGGGATTGCCTTTTCTATAGTAAATTATTCAAAAAACAATTGTTTAGTGTCGCAAATTTTAATTACGCCAGGGATTGCTTTTTCTATGGTAAATTATTCAAAAAATAATTGTTTAGTGTCTCAAATTTTAACTACGCCAGGGATTGCCTTTTCTATAGTAAATTTTGCAAAAATTAATTTTTTACTGTCTCAAATTTTAATTACGCCAGGGATTGCCTTTTCTATAGTAAATTATTCAAAAATTCATTTTTTACTGTCGCAAATTTTAATTACGCCAGGGATTGCCTTTTCTATAGTAAATTATTCAAAAATTCATTTTTTACTGTCGCAAATTTTAATTACGCCAAGGATTGCCTTTTCTATAGTAAATTTTGCAAAAAATAATTGTTTAGTGTCGCAAATTTTAATTACGCCAGGGATTGCCTTTTCTATAGTAAATTTTGCAAAAATTAATTGTTTAGTGTCGCAAATTTTAACTACGCCAGGGATTGCCTTTTCTATAGTAAATTTTGCAAAAAATAATTGTTTAGTGCCGCAAATTATAATTACGCCAGGGATTGCCTTTTCTATAGTAAATTATTCAAAAATCCATTTTTTACTGTTGCAAATTTTAATTACGCCAGGGATTGCCTTTTCTATAGTAAATTATTCAAAAATTCATTTTTTACTGTCTCAAATTTTAATTACGCTAGGGATTGCCTTTTCTATAGTAAATTATTCAAAAAATAATTTTTTACTGTCGCAAATTTTAATTACGCCAGGGATTGCCTTTTCTATAGTAAATTATTCAAAAATTCATTTTTTACTGTCTCAAATTTTAATTACGCCAGGGATTGTCTTTTCTATAGTAAATTATTCAAAAAATAATTTTTTACTGTCTCAAATTTTAATTACGCCAGGGATTGCCTTTTCTATAGTAAATTATTCAAAAAATAATTGTTTAGTGTCGCAAATTTTAATTACGCCAGGGATTGCCTTTTCTATAGTAAATTATTCAAAAAATAATTTTATACTGTCTCAAATTTTAATTACGCCAGGGATTGCCGTTTGTATAGTAAATTATTCAAAAAATAATTTTTTACTGTCGCAAATTATAATTACGCCAGGGATTGCCTTTTCTATAGTAAATTATTCAAAAAATAATTTTTTACTGTCGCAAATTATAATTACGCCAGGGATTGCCTTTTGTATAGTAAATTATTCAAAAAATAATTTTTTACTGTTGCAAATTTTAAATACGCCAGGGATTGCCTTTTCTATAGTAAATTATTCAAAAAATAGTTTTTTACTGTCTCAAATTTTAATTACGCCAGGGATTGCCTTTTGTATAGTAAATTATTCAAAAAATAATTTTTTACTGTCTCAAATTTTAATTACGCCAAGGATTGCCTTTTCTATAGTAAATTATTCAAAAAATAATTTTTTACTGTCGCAAATTTTAATTACGCCAGGGATTGCCTTTTCTATAGTAAATTATTCAAAAAATAATTGTTTAGTGTCGCAAATTATAATTACGCCAGGGATTGCGTTTTCAATAGTAAATTATTCAAAAAATAATTTTTTATTGTTGCAAATTTTAAATAAGCCAGGGATTGCCTTTTCTATAGTAAATTATTCAAAAATTCATTTTTTACTGTCTCAAATTTTAATTACGCCAGGGATTGCCTTTTCTATAGCAAATTATTCAAAAAATAATTTTTTACTGTCGCAAATTTTAATTACGCCAGGGATTGCCTTTTCTATAGTAAATTTTGCAAAAAATAATTGCTTAGTGTCTCAAATTTTAATTACGCCAGGGATTGCCTTTTGTATAGTAAATTATTCAAAAAATAATTTTTTACTGTCGCAAATTTTAATTACGCCAGGGATTGCCTTTTCTATAGTAAATTATTCAAAAAATAATTTTTTACTGTCGCAAATTATAATTACGCCAGGGATTGCCTTTTCTATAGTAAATTTTGCAAAAAATAATTGTTTAGTGTCTCAAATTTTAATTACGCCCGGGATTGCCTTTTGTATAGTAAATTATTCAAAAAATAATTTTTTACTGTCGGAAATTTTAAATACGCCAGGGATTGCCTTTTCTATAGTAAATTATTCAAAAAATAATTTTTTACTGTTGCAAATTTTAATTACGCCAGGGATTGCCTTTTCTATAGTAAATTTTGCAAAAAATAATTCTTTATTGTTGCAAATTTTAAATACGCCAGGGATTGCCTTTTCTATAGTAAATTATTCAAAAAATAATTTTTTACTGTCGCAAATTTTAAATACGCCAGGGATTGCCTTTTCTATAGTAAATTATTCAAAAAATAATTGTTTAGTGTCGCAAATTTTATTACGCCAGGGATTGCCTTTTCTATAGTAAATTATTCAAAAAATAATTTTTTACTGTTGCAAATTTTAAATACGCCAGGGATTGCCTTTTCTATAGTAAATTATTCAAAAAATAATTTTTTACTGTCTCAAATTTTAATTACGCCAGGGATTGCCTTTTCTATAGTAAATTTTGCAAAAATTAATTGTTTAGTGTCGCAAATTTTAATTACGCCAGGGATTGCCTTTTCTATAGTAAATTATTCAAAAAATAATTTTTTACTGTTGCAAATTTTAAATACGCCAGGGATTGCCTTTTCTATAGTAAATTATTCAAAAATTCATTTTTTACTGTCTCAAATTTTAATTACACCAGGGATTGCCTTTTCTATAGTAAATTATTCAAAAAATAATTTTTTACTGTCGCAAATTATAATTACGCCAGGGATTGCCTTTTCTATAGTAAATTTTGCAAAAAATAATTTTTTACTGTCTCAAATTTTAACTACGCCAGGGATTGCCTTTTCTATAGTAAAATATTCAAAAAATAATTTTGTACTGTCGCAAATTTTAATTACGCCAGGGATTGCCTCTTCTATAGTAAATTATTCAAAAATTCATTTTTTACTGTCGCAAATTATAATTACGCCAGGGATTGCCTTTTCTATAGTAAATTATTCAAAAAATAATTTTTTACTGTTGCAAATTTTAATTACGCCAGGGATTGCCTTGTCTATAGTAAATTATTCAAAAAATAATTTTTTTCTGTCGCAAATTTTAATTACGCCAGGGATTGCCTTTTCTATAGTAAATTATTCAAAAAGCAATTGTTTAGTGTCGCAAATTTTAATTACGCCAGGGATTGCTTTTTCTATGGTAAATTATTCAAAAAATAATTGTTTAGTGTCTCAAATTTTAACTACGCCAGGGATTGCCTTTTCTATAGTAAATTTTGCAAAAATTAATTTTTTACTGTCTCAAATTTTAATTACGCCAGGGATTGCCTTTTCTATAGTAAATTATTCAAAAATTCATTTTTTACTGTCGCAAATTTTAATTACGCCAGGGATTGCCTTTTCTATAGTAAATTATTCAAAAATTCATTTTTTACTGTCGCAAATTTTAATTACGCCAAGGATTGCCTTTTCTATAGTAAATTTTGCAAAAAATAATTGTTTAGTGTCGCAAATTTTAATTACGCCAGGGATTGCCTTTTCTATAGTAAATTTTGCAAAAATTAATTGTTTAGTGTCGCAAATTTTAACTACGCCAGGGATTGCCTTTTCTATAGTAAATTTTGCAAAAAATAATTGTTTAGTGCCGCAAATTATAATTACGCCAGGGATTGCCTTTTCTATAGTAAATTATTCAAAAATCCATTTTTTACTGTTGCAAATTTTAATTACGCCAGGGATTGCCTTTTCTATAGTAAATTATTCAAAAATTCATTTTTTACTGTCTCAAATTTTAATTACGCTAGGGATTGCCTTTTCTATAGTAAATTATTCAAAAAATAATTTTTTACTGTCGCAAATTTTAATTACGCCAGGGATTGCCTTTTCTATAGTAAATTATTCAAAAATTCATTTTTTACTGTCTCAAATTTTAATTACGCCAGGGATTGTCTTTTCTATAGTAAATTATTCAAAAAATAATTTTTTACTGTCTCAAATTTTAATTACGCCAGGGATTGCCTTTTCTATAGTAAATTATTCAAAAAATAATTGTTTAGTGTCGCAAATTTTAATTACGCCAGGGATTGCCTTTTCTATAGTAAATTATTCAAAAAATAATTTTATACTGTCTCAAATTTTAATTACGCCAGGGATTGCCGTTTGTATAGTAAATTATTCAAAAAATAATTTTTTACTGTCGCAAATTATAATTACGCTAGGGATTGCCTTTTGTATAGTAAATTATTCAAAAAATAATTTTTTACTGTCGCAAATTATAATTACGCCAGGGATTGCCTTTTCTATAGTAAATTATTCAAAAAATAATTTTTTACTGTCGCAAATTTTAATTACGCCAGGGATTGCCTTTTGTATAGTAAATTTTGCAAAAAATAATTTTTTACTGTTGCAAATTTTAAATACGCCAGGGATTGCCTTTTGTATAGTAAATTATACAAAAATTCATTTTTTACTGTCTCAAATTTTAATTACGCCAGGGATTGCCTTTTCTATAGTAAATTTTGCAAAAAATAATTTTTTCTGTCACAAATTTTAAATACGCCAGGAATTGCCTTTTGTATAGTAAATTATTCAAAAATTCATTTTTTGCTGTCTCAAATTTTAATTACGCCAGGGATTGCCTTTTCTATAGTAAATTATTCAAAAAATAATTCTTTACTGTCGCAAATTATAATTACGCCAGGGATTGCCTTTTGTATAGTAAATTATTAAAAAAATAATTTTTTACTGTCGCAAATTATAATTACGCCAGGGATTGCCTTTTGTATAGTAAATTATTCAAAAAATAATTTTTTACTGTCGCAAATTATAATTACGCCAGGGATTGCCTTTTCTATAGTAAATTATTCAAAAAATAATTTTTTACTGTTGCAAATTTTAATTACGCCAGGGATTGCCTTTTGTATAGTAAATTATTCAAAAAATAATTTTTTACTGTCTCAAATTATAACTACGCCAGGGATTGCCTTTTCTATAGTAAATTATTCAAAAAATAATTTTTTACTGTCGCAAATTATAATTACGCCAGGGATTGCCTTTTGTATAGTAAATTATTCAAAAAATAATATTTTACTGTCGCAAATTATAATTACGCCAGGGATTGCCTTTTCTATAGTAAATTATTCAAAAAATAATTTTTTACTGTTGCAAATTTTAAGTACGCCAGGGATTGCCTTTTGTATAGTAAATTATTCAAAAATTCATTTTTTACTGTTCTCAAATTTTAATTACGCCAGGGATTGCCTTTTCTATAGTAAATTTTGCAAAAAATAATTTTTTACTGTTCACAAATTTTAAATACGCCAGGGATTGCCTTTTGTATAGTAAATTATTCAAAAATTCATTTTTTACTGTCTAAAATTTTAATTACGCCAGGGATTGCCTTTTCTATAGTAAATTATTAAAAAAATAATTTTTTACTGTCGCAAATTATAATTACGCCAGGGATTGCCTTTTGTATAGTAAATTATTCAAAAAATAATTTTTTACTGTCGCAAATTATAATTACGCCAGGGATTGCCTTTTGTATAGTAAATTATTCAAAAAATAATTTTTTACTGCCGCAAATTATAATTACGCCAGGGATTGCCTTTTCTATAGTAAATTATTCAAAAAATAATTTTTTACTGTTGCAAATTTTAATTACGCCAGGGATTGCCTTTTGTATAGTAAATTATTCAAAAAATAATTTTTTACTGTCTCAAATTTTAATTACGCCAGGGATTGCCTTTTCTATAGTAAATTTTGCAAAAAATAATTTTTTACTGTCGCAAATTATAATTACGCCAGGGATTGCCTTTTGTATAGTAAATTATTCAAAAAATAATTTTTTACTGTCGCAAATTATAATTACGCCAGGGATTGCATTTTCTATAGTAAAATATTAAAAAAAATAATTTTTTACTGTCGCAAATTATAATTACGCCAGGGATTGCCTTTTGTATAGTAAATTATTCAAAAAATAATTTTTTACTGTCGCAAATTTTAATTACGCCAGGGATTGCCTTTTGTATAGCAAATTATTCAAAAAATAATTTTTTACTGTCGCAAATTATAATTACGCCAGGGATTGCCTTTTCTATAGTAAATTATTCAAAAAATAATTTTTTACTGTCGCAAATTTTAATTACGCCAGGGATTGCCTTTTCTATAGTAAATTTTGCAAAAAATAATTTTTTACTGTTGCAAATTTTAAATACGCCAGGGATTGCCTTTTGTATAGTAAATTATTCAAAAATTCATTTTTTACTGTCTCAAATTTTAATTACGCCAGGGATTGCCTTTTCTATAGTAAATTTTGCAAAAAATAATTTTTTCTGTCACAAATTTTAAATACGCCAGGGATTGCCTTTTGTATAGTAAATTATTCAAAAATTCATTTTTTACTGTCTCAAATTTTAATTACGCCAGGGAATGCCTTTTCTATAGTAAATTATTCAAAAAATATTTTTTTACTGTCGCAAATTATAATTACGCCCGGGATTGCCTTTTGTATAGTAAATTATTCAAAAAATAATTTTTTACTGTCGCAAATTATAATTGCGCCAGGGATTGCCTTTTGTATAGTAAATTATTCAAAAAATAATTTTTTACTGTCGCAAATTATAATTACGCCAGGGATTGCCTTTTCTATAGTAAATTATTCAAAAAATAATTTTTTACTGTTGCAAATTTTAATAACGCCAGGGATTGCCTTTTGTATAGTAAATTATTCAAAAATTCATTTTTTACTGTCTCAAATTTTAAATACGCCAGGGATTGCCTTTTGTATAGTAAATTATTCAAAAATTCATTTTTTACTGTTCCAAATTTTAATTACGCCAGGGATTGCCTTTTCTATAGTAAATTTTGCAAAAAATAATTTTTTCTGTCACAAATTTTAAATACGCCAAGGATTGCCTTTTGTATAGTAAATTATTCAAAAATTCATTTTTTACTGTCTCAAATTTTAATTGCGCCAGGGATTGCCTTTTCTATAGTAAATTATTCAAAAAATAATTTTTTACTGTCGCAAATTATAATTACGCCAGGGATTGCCTTTTGTATAGTAAATTATTCAAAAAATAATTTTTTACTGTCGCAAATTATAATTACGCCAGGGATTGCCTTTTGTATAGTAAATTATTCAAAAAATAATTTTTTACTGTCGCAAATTAAAATTACGCCAGGGATTGCCTTTTCTATAGTAAATTATTCAAAAAATAATTTTTTACTGTTGCAAATTTTAATTACGCCAGGGATTGCCTTTTGTATAGTGAATTATTCAAAAAATAATTTTTTACTGTCTCAAATTTTAATTACGCCAGGGATTGCCTTTTCTATAGTAAATTTTGCAAAAAATAATTTTTTACTGTCGCAAATTATAATTACGCCAGGGATTGCCTTTTGTACAGTAAATTATTCAAAAAATAATTTTTTACTGTCGCAAATTATAATTACGCCAGGGATTGCCTTTTCTATAGTAAAATATTCAAAAAATAATTTTTTACTGTCGCAAATTATAATTACGCCAGGGATTGCCTTTTCTATAGTAAATTATTCAAAAAATAATTTTTTACTGTCGCAAATTATAATTACGCCAGGGATTGCCTTTTGTATAGCAAATTATTCAAAAAATAATTTTTTACTGTCGCAAATTATAATTACGCCAGGGATTGCCTTTTCTATAGTAAATTATTCAAAAAAGAGTTTTTTACTGTCGCAAATTTTAATTACGCCAGGGATTGCCTTTTCTATAGTAAATTTTGCAAAAAATAATTTTTTACTGTTGCAAATTTTAAATACGCCAGGGATTGCCTTTTGTATAGTAAATTATTCAAAAATTCATTTTTTACTGTCTCAAATTTTAATTACGCCAGGGATTGCCTTTTCTATAGTAAATTTTGCAAAAAATAATTTTTTCTGTCACAAATTTTAAATACGCCAGGGATTGCCTTTTGTATAGTAAATTATTCAGAAATTCATTTTTTACTGTCTCAAATTTTAAAAAAAAAAAAATTACGCCTTTCTATAGTAAATTATTCAAAAAATAATTTTTTACTGTCGCAAATTATAATTACGCCAGGGATTGCCTTTTGTATAGTAAATTATTCAAAAAATAATTTTTTACTGTCGCAAATTATAATTACGCCAGGGATTGCCTTTTCTATAGTAAATAATTCAAAAAATAATTTTTTACTGTCACAAATTATAATTACGCCAGGGATTGCCTTTTCTTTAGTAAATTATTCAAAAAATAATTTTTTACTGTTGCAAATTTTAATTACGCCAGGGATTGACTTTTGTATAGTAAATTATTCAAAAAATAATTTTTTACTGTCTCAAATTTTAATTACGCCAGGGATTGCCTTTTCTATAGTAAATTATTCAAAAAATAATTTTTTACTGTCGCAAATTATAATTACGCCAGGGATTGCCTTTTGTATAGTAAATTATTCAAAAAATAATTTTTTACTGTCGCAAATTATAATTACGCCAGGGATTGCCTTTTCTATAGTAAATTATTCAAAAAATAATTTTTTACTGTTGCAAATTTTAGTTACGCCAGGGATTGCCTTTTCTATAGTAAATTATTCAAAAATTCAATTTTTACTGTCGCAAATTTTAATTACGCCAGGGATTGCCTTTTCTATAGTAAATTATTCAAAAAATAATTTTTTCTGTCGCAAATTTTAATTACGCCAGGGATTGCCTTTTCTATAGTAAATTTTGCAAAAAATAATTGTTTAGTGCCGCAAATTTTAATTACGCCAGGGATTGCCTTTTCTATAGTAAATTATTTAAAAAAATAATTTTATACTGTCGCAAATTTTAATTACGCCAGGGATTGCCTTTTGTATAGTAAATTTTGCAAAACATAATTGTTTAGTGTCGCAAATTTTAATTACGCCAGGGATTGCCTTTTCTATAGTAAATTATTCAAAAAATAATTTTATACTGTCTCAAATTTTAATTACGCCAGGGATTGCCTTTTGTATAGTAAATTATTCAAAAAATAATTTTTTCTGTCACAAATTTTAATTATGCCAGGGATTGCCTTTTCTATTGTAAATTATTCAAAAAAATAATTTTTTACTGTCGCAAATTTTAATTACGCCAGGGATTGCCTTTTCTATAGTAAATTTTGCAAAAAATAATTGTTTAGTGTCTCAAATTATAATTACGCCAGGGATTGCCTTTTCTATAGTAACTTTTGCAAAAATTAATTTTTTACTGTCTCAAATTTTAATTACGCCAGGGATTGCCTTTTCTATAGTAAATTATTCAAAAAAATAATTTTATACTGTCGCAAATTTTAATTACGCCAGGGATTGCCTTTTCTATAGTAAATTATTCAAAAAATAATTTTTTACTGTCGCAAATTTTAAATACGCCAGGGATTGCCTTTTCTATAGTAAATTATTCAAAAAATAATTTTTTACTGTCGCAAATTATAATTACGCCAGGGATTGCCTTTTCTATAGTAAATTATTCAAAAATTAATTTTTTACTGTCGCAAATTATAATTACGCCAGGGATTGCCTTTTCTATAGTAAATTATTCAAAAAATAATTTTATACTGTCGCAAATTATAATTACGCCAGGGATTGCCTTTTTTATAGTAAAATATTCAAAAAATATTTTTACTGTCGCAAATTATAATTACGCCAGGGATTGCCTTTTCTATAGTAAATTATTCAAAAAATAATTTTTTACTGTCGCAAATTATAATTACGCCAGGGATTGCCTTTTGTATAGCAAATTATTCAAAAAATAATTTTTTACTGTCGCAAATTATAATTACGCCAGGGATTGCCTTTTCTACAGTAAATTATTCAAAAAATAATTTTTTACTGTCGCAAATTTTAATTACGCCAGGGATTGCCTTTTCTATAGTAAATTTTGCAAAAAATAATTTTTTACTGTTGCAAATTTTAAATACGCCAGGGATTGCCTTTTGTATAGTAAATTATTCAAAAATTCATTTTTTACTGTCTCAAATTTTAATTACGCCAGGGATTGCCTTTTCTATAGTAAATTTTGCAAAAAATAATTTTTTCTGTCACAAATTTTAAATACGCCAGGGATTACCTTTTGTATAGTAAATTATTCAAAAATTCATTTTTTACTGTCTCAAATTTTAATTACGCCAGGGAATGCCTTTTCTATAGTAAATTATTCAAAAAATAATTTTTTACTGTCGCAAATTATAATGACGCCAGGGATTGCCTTTTGTATAGTAAATTATTCAAAAAATAATTTTTTACTGTCGCAAATTATAATTACGCCGGGGATTGCCTTTTCTATAGTAAATTATTCAAAAAATAATTTTTTACTGTCGCAAATTATAATTACGCCAGGGATTGCCTTTTCTATAGTAAATTATTCAAAAAATAATTTTTTACTTTTGCAAATTTTAATTACGCCAGGGATTGCCTTTTCTATAGTAAATTATTCAAAAATTCATTTTTTACTGTCGCAAATTTTAATTACGCCAGGGATTGCCTTTTCTATAGTAAATTATTCAAAAAATAATTTTTTCTGTCGCAAATTTTAATTACGCCAGGGATTGCCTTTTCTATAGTAAATTTTGCAAAAAATAATTGTTTAGTGTAGCAAATTTTAATTACGCCAGGGATTGCCTTTTCTATAGTAAATTATTTAAAAAAATAATTTTATTCTGTCGCAAATTTTAATTACGCCAGGGATTGCCTTTTGTATAGTAAATTTTGCAAAAAATAATTGTTTAGTGTCGCAAATTTTAATTACGCCAGGGATTGCCTTTTCTATAGTAAATTATTCAAAAAATAATTTTATACTGTCTCAAATTTTAATTACGCCAGGGATTGCCTTTTGTATAGTAAATTATTCAAAAAATAATTTTTTCTGTCACAAATTTTAATTATGCCAGGGATTGCCTTTTCTATAGTAAATTATTCAAAAAATAATTTTTTACTGTCGCAAATTTTAACTACGCCAGGGATTGCCTTTTCTATAGTAAATTATTCAAAAAATAATTTTTTACTGTTCCAAATTTTAAATACGCCAGGGATTGCCTTTTCTATAGTAAATTATTCAAAAAATACTTTTTTACTGTCGCAAATTTTAATTACGCCAGGGATTGCCTTTTCTATAGTAAATTATTCAAAAATTCATTTTTTACTGTCGCAAATTTTAATTACGCCAGGGATTGCCTTTTCTATAGTAAATTATTCAAAAATTCATTTTTTACTGTCGCAAATTTTAAATACGCCAGGGGTTGCCCTTTGTATAGTAAATTTTGCAAAAAATAATTGTTTGGTGTCGCAAATTTTAATTACGCCAGGGATTGCCTTTTCTATAGTAAATTATTCAAAAAATAATTTTTTACTGTCGCAAATTTTAATTACGCCAGGGATTGCCTTTTGTATAGTAAATTATTCAAAAAATAATTGTTTACTGTTGCAAATTTTAATTACGCCAGGGATTGCCTTTTGTATAGTAAATCATTCAAAAAATAATTTTTTACTGTCGCAAATTATAATTACGCCGGGGATTGCCTTTTCTATAGTAAATTTTGCAAAAAATAATTGTTTAGTGTCGCAAATTTTAATTACGCCAGGGATTGCCTTCTCTATAGTAAATTATTCAAAAAATAATTTTTTACTTTTGCAAATTTTAATTACGCCAGGGATTGCCTTTTCTATAGTAAATTATTCAAAAATTCATTTTTTACTGTCGCAAATTTTAATTACGCCAGGGATTGCCTTTTCTATAGTAAATTATTCAAAAAATAATTTTTTCTGTCGCAAATTTTAATTACGCCAGGGATTGCCTTTTCTATAGTAAATTTTTAAAAAATAATTGTTTAGTGTAGCAAATTTTAATTACGCCAGGGATTGCCTTTTCTATAGTAAATTATTTAAAAAAATAATTTTATTCTGTCGCAAATTTTAATTACGCCAGGGATTGCCTTTTGTATAGTAAATTTTGCAAAAAATAATTGTTTAGTGTCGCAAATTTTAATTACGCCAGGGATTGGCTTTTCTATAGTAAATTATTCAAAAAATAATTTTATACTGTCTCAAATTTTAATTACGCCAGGGATTGCCTTTTGTATAGTAAATTATTCAAAAAATAATTTTTTCTGTCACAAATTTTAATTATGCCAGGGATTGCCTTTTCTATAGTAAATTATTCAAAAAATAATTTTTTACTGTCGCAAATTTTAACTACGCCAGGGATTGCCTTTTCTATAGTAAATTATTCAAAAAATAATTTTTTACTGTTCCAAATTTTAAATACGCCAGGGATTGCCTTTTCTATAGTAAATTATTCAAAAAATACTTTTTTACTGTTGCAAATTTTAATTACGCCAGGGATTGCCTTTTGTATAGTAAATTATTCAAAAAATAATTTTTTACTGTCGCAAATTATAATTACGCCGGGGATTGCCTTTTCTATAGTAAATTATTCAAAAAATAATTTTTTACTGTCGCAAATTATAATTACGCCAGGGATTGCCTTTTCTATAGTAAATTATTCAAAAAATAATTTTTTACTTTTGCAAATTTTAATTACGCCAGGGATTGCCTTTTCTATAGTAAATTATTCAAAAATTCATTTTTTACTGTCGCAAATTTTAATTACGCCAGGGATTGCCTTTTCTATAGTAAATTATTCAAAAAATAATTTTTTCTGTCGCAAATTTTAATTACGCCAGGGATTGCCTTTTCTATAGTAAATTTTGCAAAAAATAATTGTTTAGTGTAGCAAATTTTAATTACGCCAGGGATTGCCTTTTCTATAGTAAATTATTTAAAAAAATAATTTTATTCTGTCGCAAATTTTAATTACGCCAGGGATTGCCTTTTGTATAGTAAATTTTGCAAAAAATAATTGTTTAGTGTCGCAAATTTTAATTACGCCAGGGATTGCCTTTTCTATAGTAAATTATTCAAAAAATAATTTTATACTGTCTCAAATTTTAATTACGCCAGGGATTGCCTTTTGTATAGTAAATTATTCAAAAAATAATTTTTTCTGTCACAAATTTTAATTATGCCAGGGATTGCCTTTTCTATAGTAAATTATTCAAAAAATAATTTTTTACTGTCGCAAATTTTAACTACGCCAGGGATTGCCTTTTCTATAGTAAATTATTCAAAAAATAATTTTTTACTGTTCCAAATTTTAAATACGCCAGGGATTGCCTTTTCTATAGTAAATTATTCAAAAAATACTTTTTTACTGTCGCAAATTTTAATTACGCCAGGGATTGCCTTTTCTATAGTAAATTATTCAAAAATTCATTTTTTACTGTCGCAAATTTTAATTACGCCAGGGATTGCCTTTTCTATAGTAAATTATTCAAAAATTCATTTTTTACTGTCGCAAATTTTAAATACGCCAGGGGTTGCCCTTTGTATAGTAAATTTTGCAAAAAATAATTGTTTGGTGTCGCAAATTTTAATTACGCCAGGGATTGCCTTTTCTATAGTAAATTATTCAAAAAATAATTTTTTACTGTCGCAAATTTTAATTACGCCAGGGATTGCCTTTTGTATAGTAAATTATTCAAAAAATAATTGTTTACTGTTGCAAATTTTAATTACGCCAGGGATTGCCTTTTGTATAGTAAATTATTCAAAAAATAATTTTTTACTGTTGCAAATTTTAAATACGCCAGGGATTGCCTTTTGTATAGTAAATTTTGCAAAAAATAATTGTTTAGTGTCGCAAATTTTAATTACGCCAGGGATTGCCTTCTCTATAGTAAATTATTCAAAAAATAATTTTTTACTGTCGCAAATTTTAATTACGCCAGGGATTGCCTTTTCTATAGTAAATTATTCAAAAAATAAATTTTTCTGTCGCAAATTTTAATTACGCCAGGGATTGCCTTTTGTATAGTAAATTATTCAAAAAAATAATTTTTTAGTGTCGCAAATTTTAATTACGCCAGGGATGGCCTTTTCTATAGTAAATTATTCAAAAAATAATTTTTTACTGTTGCAAATTTTAATTACGCCAGGGATTGCCTTTTCTATAGTAAATTATTCAAAAAATAATTTTTTACTGTCGCAAATTATAATTACGCCAGGGATTGCCTTTTGTATAGTAAAGTATTCAAAAAATAATTGTTTACTGTTGCAAATTTTAATTACGCCAGGGATTGCCTTTTCTATAGTAAATTTTGCAAAAAATAATTTTTTACTGTCGCAAATTTTAATTACGCCAGGGAATGCCTTTTCTATAGTAAATTATTCAAAAAATAATTTTTTCTGTCGCAAATTTTAATTACGCCAGGGATTGCCTTTTCTATAGTAAATTTTGCAAAAATATAATTGTTTAGTGTCTCAAATTTTAATTACGCCAGGGATTGCCTTTTCTATAGTAAATTATTCAAAAATTCATTTTTTACTGTCTCAAATTTTAATTACGACAGGCATTGCCTTTTCTATAGTAAATTATTCAAAAATTCATTTTTTCTGTCGCAAATTTTAATTACGCCAGGGATTGCCTTTTCTATACTAAATTATTCAAAAAATAATTTTTTACTGTTGCAAATTTTAATTACGCCAGGGATTGCCTTTTCTATAGTAAATTTTGCAAAAAATAATTTTTTATTGTTGCAAATTTTAAATACGCCAGGGATTGCCTTTTCTATAGTAAATTATTCAAAAAATAATTTTTTACTGTCGCAAATTTTAATTACGCCAGGGATTGCCTTTTCTATAGTAAATTATTCAAAAAATAATTTTTTACTGTTGCAAATTTTAATTACGCCAGGGATTGCCTTTTCTATAGTAAATTATTCAAAAAATAATTTTTTACTGTCTCAAATTTTAAATACGCCAGGGATTGCCTTTTCTATAGTAAATTATTCAAAAAATAATTTTATACTGTCTCAAATTTTAATTACGCCAGGGATTGCCTTTTCTATAGTAAATTATTCAAAAATTAATTTTATACTGTCTCAAATTTTAACTACGCCAGGGATTGCCTTTTGTATAGTAAATTATTCAAAAAATAATTTTTTACTGTCGCAAATTTTAATTACGCCAGGGATTGCCTTTTGTATAGTAAATTATTCAAAAAATAATTTTTTACTGTCGCAAATTTTAAATACGCCAGGGATTGCCTTTTATATAGTAAATTATTCAAAAAATAATTTTTTACTGTCGTAAATTATAATTACGCCAGGGATTGCCTTTTCTCTAGTAAATTATTCAAAAATTTATTTTTTTTCTCTCACAAATTTTAATTACGCCAGGGATTGCCTTTTCTATAGTAAATTATTCAAAAAATAATTTTGTACTGTCGCAAATTATAATTACGCCAGGGATTGCCTTTTGTATAGTAAATTATTCAAAAAATAATTGTTTACTGTTGCAAATTTTAATTACGCCAGGGATAGCCTTTTGTATAGTAAATTATTCAAAAAATAATTTTTTACTGTCGCAAATTATAATTACGCCAGGGATTGCCTTTTGTATAGTAAATTATTCAAAAAAAAATTTTTTACTGTCTCAAATTTTAATTACGCCAGGGATTGCTTTTCTATAGTAAATTATTCAAAAATTCATTTTTTACTGTCGCAAATTTTAATTATGCCAGGGATTGCCTTTTGTATAGTAAATTTTGCAAAAAATAATTGTTTAGTGTCGCAAATTTTAATTACGCCAGGGATTGCCTTTTCTATAGTAAATGTTGCAAAAATTAATTTTTTACTGTCGCAAATTATAATTACGCCAGGGATTGCCTTTTGTATAGTAAATTATTCAAAAATTAATTTTTTACTCTCGCAAATTTTAAATAAGCCAGGGATTGCCTTTTCTATAGTAAATTATTCAAAAAATAATTTTTTACTGTTGCAAATTTTAAATACGCCAGGGATTGCCTTTTGTATAGTAAATTTTGCAAAAAATAATTGTTTAGTGTCGCAAATTTTAATTACGCCAGGGATTGCCTTTTCTATAGTAAATTATTCAAAAAATAATTTTTTACTGTCGCAAATTTTAATTACGCCAGGGATTGCCTTTTGTATAGTAAATTATTCAAAAAATAATTGCTTACTGTTGCAAATTTTAATTACGCCAGGGATTGCCTTTTGTATAGTAAATTATTCATAAAATAATTTTTTACTGTTGCAAATTTTAAATACGCCAGGGATTGCCTTTTGTATAGAAAATTTTGCAAAAAATAATTGTTTAGTGTCACAAATTTTAATTACGCCAGGGATTGCCTTTTCTATAGTAAATTATTCAAAAAATAATTTTGTACTGTCGCAAATTATAATTACGCCAGGGATTGCCTTTTGTATAGTAAATTATTCAAAAAATAATTTTTTACTGTCGCAAATTTTAATTACGCCAGGGATTGCCTTTTGTATAGTAAATTATTCAAAAAATAATTTTTTAGTGTCGCAAATTTTAATTACGCCAGGGATTGCCTTTTCTATAGTAAATTATTCAAAAAATAATTTTTTACTGTTCCAAATTTTAATTACGCCAGGATTGCCTTTTCTATAGTAAATTATTCAAAAAATAATTTTTTACTGTCGCAAATTATAATTACGCCAGGGATTGCCTTTTGTATAGTAAATTATTCAAAAAATAATTGTTTACTGTTGCAAATTTTAATTACGCCAGGGATTGCCTTTTCTATAGTAAATTTTGCAAAAAATAATTTTTTACTGTTGCAAATTTTAAATACGCCAGGGATTGCCTTTTCTATAGTAAATGTTGCAAAAATTAATTTTTTACTGTCGGAAATTATAATTACGCCAGGGATTGCCTTTTCTATAGTAAATTATTCAAAAATTCATTTTATACTGTCGCAAATTTTACTTACGCCAGGTATTGCCTTTTGTATAGTATATTTTGCAAAAAATAATTTTTTACTGTCGCAAATTATAATTACGCCAGGAATTGCCTTTTCTATAGTAAATTATTCAAAAAATAATTTTTTACTGTCTCAAATTTTAAATACGCCAGGGATTGCCTTTTCTATAGTAAATTATTCAAAAAATAATTGTTTACTGTTGCAAATTTTAATTACGCCAGGATTGCCTTTTGTATATTAAATTATTCAAAAAATTCATTTTTTACTGTCGCAAATTTTAATTACGCCAGGGATTGCCTTTTCTATAGTAAATTATTCAAAAAATAGTTTTTTACTGTCGCAAATTTTAAAGACGCCAGGGATTGCCTTTTCTATAGTAAATTATTCAAAAATTAATTTTATACTGTCTCAAATTTTAATTACGCCAGTGATTGTCTTTTGTATAGTAAATTATTCAAAAAATAATTTTTTACTGTCGCAAATTTTAAATACGCCAGGGATTGCCTTTTATATAGTAAATTATTCAAAAAATAATTTTTTACTGTCGCAAATTATAATTACGCCAGGGATTGCCTTTTGTATAGTAAATTATTCAAAAAATAATTTTATACTGTCGCAAATTATAATTACGCCAGGGATTGCCTTTTCTATAGTCAATTTTGCAAAAAATAATTTTTTACTGTCTCAAATTTTAATTACGCCAGGGATTGCCTTTTCTATAGTAAATTATTCAAAAAATAATTTTTTACTGTTGCAAATTTTAATTACGCCAGGGATTGCCTTTTCTATAGTAAATTTTGCAAAAAATAATTTTTTACTGTTGCAAATTTTAAATACGCCAGGGATTTCCTTTTCTATAGTAAATTATTCAAAAAATAATTTTTTACTGTCGCAAATTATAATTACGCCAGGGATTGCCTTTTGTATAGTAAATTATTCAAAAAATAATTTTATACTGTCGGAAATTATAATTACGCCAGGGATTGCCTTTTCTATAGTAAATTTTGCAAAAAATAATTTTTTACTGTCTCAAATTTTAATTACGCCAGGGATTGCCTTTTCTATAGTATATTATTCAAAAATTAATTTTATACTGTCTCAAATTTTAATTACGCCAGGGATTGCCTTTCCTATAGTAAATTATTCAAAAATTCATTTTTTACTGTCGCAAATTTTAATTACGCCAGGGATTGCCTTTTCTATAGTAAATTTTGCAAAAAATAATTTTTTACTGTTGCAAATTTTAAATACGCCAGGGATTGCCTTTTGTATAGTAAATTATTCAAAAAATAATTTTTTACTGTCGCAAATTTTAAATAGGCCAGGGATTGCCTTTTCTATAGTAAATTTTGCAAAAAATAATTTTTTACTGTCTCAAATTTTAATTACGCCAGGGATTGACTTTTCTATAGTAAATTTTGCAAAAAATAATTTTTTACTGTTGCAAATTTTAATTACGCCAGGGATTGCCTTTTCTATAGTAAATTATTCAAAAATTAATTTTATACTGTCTCAAATTTTAATTACGCCAGGGATGGCCTTTTCTATAGTAAATTATTCAAAAATTAATTTTATACTGTCTCAAATTTTAATTACGCCAGGGATTGCCTTTTGTATAGTAAATTATTCAAAAAATAATTTTTTACTGTCGCAAATTTTAAATACGCCAGGGATTGCCTTTTCTATAGTAAATTATTCAAAAAATAATTTTTTACTGTCGCAAATTATAATTACGCCAAGGATTGCCTTTTCTATAGTAAATTATTCAAAAATTAATTTTTTTCTGTCACAAATTTTAATTACGCCAGGGATTGCCTTTTCTATAGTAAATTATTCAAAAAATAATTTTTTTAGTAAATTATTCAAAAAATAATTTTTTAATGTCGCAAATTATAATTACGCCAGGGATTGCCTTTTGTATAGTAAATTATTCAAAAAATAATTTTTTACTGTCTCAAATTTTAGTTACGCCAGGGATTGCCTTTTCTATAGTAAATTATTCAAAAATTCATTTTTTACTGTGGCAAATTTTAATTCCGCCAGGGATTGCCTTTTCTATAGTAAATTATTCAAAAAATAATTTTATACTGTCTCAAATTTTAATTACGCCAGGGATTGCCTTTTGTATAGTAAATTATTCAAAAAATAATTTTTTCTGTCACAAATTTTAATTATGCCAGGGATTGCCTTTTCTATAGTAAATTATTCAAAAAATAATTTTTTACTGTCGCAAATTTTAATTACGCCAGGGATTGCCTTTTCTATAGTAAATTATTCAAAAATTCATTTTTTACTGTCGCAAATTTTAATTACGCCAGGGATTGCCTTTTGTATAGTAAATTATTCAAAAAATAATTTTTTCTGTCACAAATTTTAATTATGCCAGGGATTGCCTTTTCTATAGTAAATTATTCAAAAAATACTTTTTTACTGTCGCAAATTTTAATTACGCCAGGGATTGCCTTTTCTATAGTAAATTATTCAAAAATTCATTTTTTACTGTCGCAAATTTTAATTACGCCAGGGATTGCCTTTTCTATAGTAAATTATTCAAAAATTCATTTTTTACTGTCGCAAATTTTAAATACGCCAGGGGTTGCCCTTTGTATAGTAAATTTTGCAAAAAATAATTGTTTGGTTTCGCAAATTTTAATTACGCCAGGGATTGCCTTTTCTATAGTAAATTATTCAAAAAATAATTTTTTACTGTCACAAATTTTAATTACGCCAGGGATTGCCTTTTGTATAGTAAATTATTCAAAAAATAATTGTTTACTGTTGCAAATTTTAATTACGCCAGGGATTGCCTTTTGTATAGTAAATTATTCAAAAAATAATTTTTTACTGTTGCAAATTTTAAATACGCCAGGGATTGCCTTTTGTATAGTAAATTTTGCAAAAAATAATTGTTTAGTGTCGCAAATTTTAATTACGCCAGGGATTGCCTTCTCTATAGTAAATTATTCAAAAAATAATTTTTTACTGTCGCAAATTTTAATTACGCCAGGGATTGCCTTTTATATAGTAAATTATTCAAAAAATAAATTTTTCTGTCGCAAATTTTAATTACGCCAGGGATTGCCTTTTGTATAGTAAATTATTCAAAAAAATAATTTTTTAGTGTCGCAAATTTTAATTACGCCAGGGATGGCCTTTTCTATAGTAAATTATTCAAAAAATAATTTTTTACTGTTGCAAATTTTAATTACGCCAGGGATTGCCTTTTCTATAGTAAATTATTCAAAAAATAATTTTTTACTGTCGCAAATTATAATTACGCCAGGGATTGCCTTTTGTATAGTAAAGTATTCAAAAAATAATTGTTTACTGTTGCAAATTTTAATTACGCCAGGGATTGCCTTTTCTATAGTAAATTTTGCAAAAAATAATTTTTTACTGTCGCAAATTTTAATTACGCCAGGGAATGCCTTTTCTATAGTAAATTATTCAAAAAATAATTTTTTCTGTCGCAAATTTTAATTACGCCAGGGATTGCCTTTTCTATAGTAAATTTTGCAAAAAATAATTGTTTAGTGTCTCAAATTTTAATTACGCCAGGGATTGCCTTTTCTATAGTAAATTATTCAAAAATTCATTTTTTACTGTCTCAAATTTTAATTACGCCAGGCATTGCCTTTTCTATAGTAAATTATTCAAAAATTCATTTTTTTCTGTCGCAAATTTTAATTACGCCAGGGATTGCCTTTTCTATACTAAATTATTCAAAAAATAATTTTTTACTGTTGCAAATTTTAATTACGCCAGGGATTGCCTTTTCTATAGTAAATTTTGCAAAAAATAATTTTTTATTGTTGCAAATTTTAAATACGCCAGGGATTGCCTTTTCTATAGTAAATTATTCAAAAAATAATTTTTTACTGTCGCAAATTTTAATTACGCCAGGGATTGCCTTTTCTATAGTAAATTATTCAAAAAATAATTTTTTACTGTTGCAAATTTTAATTACGCCAGGGATTGCCTTTTCTATAGTAAATTATTCAAAAAATAATTTTTTACTGTCTCAAATTTTAAATACGCCAGGGATTGCCTTTTCTATAGTAAATTATTCAAAAAATAATTTTATACTGTCTCAAATTTTAATTACGCCAGGGATTGCCTTTTCTATAGTAAATTATTCAAAAATTAATTTTATACTGTCTCAAATTTTAACTACGCCAGGGATTGCCTTTTGTATAGTAAATTATTCAAAAAATAATTTTTTACTGTCGCAAATTTTAATTACGCCAGGGATTGCCTTTTGTATAGTAAATTATTCAAAAAATAATTTTTTACTGTCGCAAATTTTAAATACGCCAGGGATTGCCTTTTATATAGTAAATTATTCAAAAAATAATTTTTTACTGTCGTAAATTATAATTACGCCAGGGATTGCCTTTTCTCTAGTAAATTATTCAAAAATTTATTTTTTTTCTCTCACAAATTTTAATTACGCCAGGGATTGCCTTTTCTATAGTAAATTATTCAAAAAATAATTTTGTACTGTCGCAAATTATAATTACGCCAGGGATTGCCTTTTGTATAGTAAATTATTCAAAAAATAATTGTTTACTGTTGCAAATTTTAATTACGCCAGGGATAGCCTTTTGTATAGTAAATTATTCAAAAAATAATTTTTTACTGTCGCAAATTATAATTACGCCAGGGATTGCCTTTTGTATAGTAAATTATTCAAAAAAAAATTTTTTACTGTCTCAAATTTTAATTACGCCAGGGATTGCTTTTCTATAGTAAATTATTCAAAAATTCATTTTTTACTGTCGCAAATTTTAATTATGCCAGGGATTGCCTTTTGTATAGTAAATTTTGCAAAAAATAATTGTTTAGTGTCGCAAATTTTAATTACGCCAGGGATTGCCTTTTCTATAGTAAATGTTGCAAAAATTAATTTTTTACTGTCGCAAATTATAATTACGCCAGGGATTGCCTTTTGTATAGTAAATTATTCAAAAATTAATTTTTTACTCTCGCAAATTTTAAATAAGCCAGGGATTGCCTTTTCTATAGTAAATTATTCAAAAAATAATTTTTTACTGTTGCAAATTTTAAATACGCCAGGGATTGCCTTTTGTATAGTAAATTTTGCAAAAAATAATTGTTTAGTGTCGCAAATTTTAATTACGCCAGGGATTGCCTTTTCTATAGTAAATTATTCAAAAAATAATTTTTTACTGTCGCAAATTTTAATTACGCCAGGGATTGCCTTTTGTATAGTAAATTATTCAAAAAATAATTGCTTACTGTTGCAAATTTTAATTACGCCAGGGATTGCCTTTTGTATAGTAAATTATTCATAAAATAATTTTTTACTGTTGCAAATTTTAAATACGCCAGGGATTGCCTTTTGTTTAGTAAATTTTGCAAAAAATAATTGTTTAGTGTCACAAATTTTAATTACGCCAGGGATTGCCTTTTCTATAGTAAATTATTCAAAAAATAATTTTGTACTGTCGCAAATTATAATTACGCCAGGGATTGCCTTTTGTATAGTAAATTATTCAAAAAATAATTTTTTACTGTCGCAAATTTTAATTACGCCAGGGATTGCCTTTTGTATAGTAAATTATTCAAAAAATAATTTTTTAGTGTCGCAAATTTTAATTACGCCAGGGATTGCCTTTTCTATAGTAAATTATTCAAAAAATAATTTTTTACTGTTCCAAATTTTAATTACGCCAGGGATTGCCTTTTCTATAGTAAATTATTCAAAAAATAATTTTTTACTGTCGCAAATTATAATTACGCCAGGGATTGCCTTTTGTATAGTAAATTATTCAAAAAATAATTGTTTACTGTTGCAAATTTTAATTACGCCAGGGATTGCCTTTTCTATAGTAAATTTTGCAAAAAATAATTTTTTACTGTTGCAAATTTTAAATACGCCAGGGATTGCCTTTTCTATAGTAAATGTTGCAAAAATTAATTTTTTACTGTCGGAAATTATAATTACGCCAGGGATTGCCTTTTCTATAGTAAATTATTCAAAAATTCATTTTATACTGTCGCAAATTTTACTTACGCCAGGTATTGCCTTTTGTATAGTATATTTTGCAAAAAATAATTTTTTACTGTCGCAAATTATAATTACGCCAGGAATTGCCTTTTCTATAGTAAATTATTCAAAAAATAATTTTTTACTGTCTCAAATTTTAAATACGCCAGGGATTGCCTTTTCTATAGTAAATTATTCAAAAAATAATTGTTTACTGTTGCAAATTTTAATTACGCCAGGGATTGCCTTTTGTATAGTAAATTATTCAAAAAATTCATTTTTTACTGTCGCAAATTTTAATTACGCCAGGGATTGCCTTTTCTATAGTAAATTATTCAAAAAATAGTTTTTTACTGTCGCAAATTTTAAAGACGCCAGGGATTGCCTTTTCTATAGTAAATTATTCAAAAATTAATTTTATACTGTCTCAAATTTTAATTACGCCAGTGATTGTCTTTTGTATAGTAAATTATTCAAAAAATAATTTTTTACTGTCGCAAATTTTAAATACGCCAGGGATTGCCTTTTATATAGTAAATTATTCAAAAAATAATTTTTACTGTCGCAAATTATAATTACGCCAGGGATTGCCTTTTGTATAGTAAATTATTCAAAAAATAATTTTATACTGTCGCAAATTATAATTACGCCAGGGATTGCCTTTTCTATAGTCAATTTTGCAAAAAATAATTTTTTACTGTCTCAAATTTTAATTACGCCAGGGATTGCCTTTTCTATAGTAAATTATTCAAAAAATAATTTTTTACTGTTGCAAATTTTAATTACGCCAGGGATTGCCTTTTCTATAGTAAATTTTGCAAAAAATAATTTTTTACTGTCTCAAATTTTAATTACGCCAGGGATTGCCTTTTCTATAGTAAATTTTGCAAAAAATAATTTTTTACTGTCGCAAATTATAATTACGCCAGGGATTGCCTTTTGTATAGTAAATTATTCAAAAAAATAATTTTATACTGTCGCAAATTATAATTACGCCAGGGATTGCCTTTTCTATAGTCAATTTTGCAAAAAATAATTTTTTTACTGTCTCAAATTTTAATTACGCCAGGGATTGCCTTTTCTATAGTAAATTATTCAAAAAATAATTTTATACTGTCGCAAATTATAATTACGCCAGGGATTGCCTTTTCTATAGTCAATTTTGCAAAAAATAATTTTTTACTGTCTCAAATTTTAATTACGCCAGGGATTGCCTTTCTATAGTAAATTATTCAAAAAATAATTTTTTACTGTTGCAAATTATAATTACGCCAGGGATTGCCTTTTCTATAGTAAATTTTGCAAAAAATAATTTTTTACTGTCTCAAATTTTAATTACGCCAGGGATTGCCTTTTCTATAGTATGTTATTCAAAAATTAATTTTATACTGTCTCAAATTTTAATTACGCCAGGGATTGCCTTTCCTATAGTAAATTATTCAAAAATTCATTTTTTACTGTCGCAAATTTTAATTACGCCAGGGATTGCCTTTTCTATAGTAAATTTTGCAAAAAATAATTTTTTACTGTTGCAAATTTTAAATACGCCAGGGATTGCCTTTTCTATAGTAAATTATTCAAAAAATAATTTTTTACTGTCGCAAATTTTAAATACGCCAGGGATTGCCTTTTCTATAGTAAATTTTGCAAAAAATAATTTTTTACTGTCTCAAATTTTAATTACGCCAGGGATTGACTTTTCTATAGTAAATTTTGCAAAAAATAATTTTTTTACTGTTGCAAATTTTAATTACGCCAGGGATTGCCTTTTCTATAGTAAATTATTCAAAAATTAATTTTATACTGTCTCAAATTTTAATTACGCCAGGGATGGCCTTTTCTATAGTAAATTATTCAAAAATTAATTTTATACTGTCTCAAATTTTAATTACGCCAGGGATTGCCTTTTGTATAGTAAATTATTCAAAAATAATTTTTTACTGTCGCAAATTTTAAATACGCCAGGGATTGCCTTTTCTATAGTAAATTATTCAAAAAATAATTTTTTACTGTCGCAAATTATAATTACGCCAAGGATTGCCTTTTCTATAGTAAATTATTCAAAAATTAATTTTTTTCTGTCACAAATTTTAATTACGCCAGGGATTGCCTTTTCTATAGTAAATTATTCAAAAAATAATTTTTTTAGTAAATTATTCAAAAAATAATTTTTTAATGTCGCAAATTATAATTACGCCAGGGATTGCCTTTTGTATAGTAAATTATTCAAAAAATAATTTTTTACTGTCTCAAATTTTAGTTACGCCAGGGATTGCCCTTTTCTATAGTAAATTATTCAAAAATTCATTTTTTACTGTTGCAAATTTTAATTCCGCCAGGGATTGCCTTTTCTATAGTAAATTTTGCAAAAATTAATTTTTTACTGTCGCAAATTTTAATTACGCCAGGGATTGCCTTTTCTATAGTAAATGTTGCAAAAATTAATTTTTTACTGTCGCAAATTATAATTACGCCAGGGTTTGCCTTTTGTATAGTAAAATATTCAAAAATTAATTTTTTACTGTCGCAAATTTTAAATACGCCAGGGATTGCCTTTTCTATAGTAAATTATTCAAAAAATAATTTTTTATTGTTGCAAATTTTAAATACGCCAGGGATTGCCTTTTGTATAGTAAATTTTGCAAAAAATAATTGTTTAGTGTCGCAAATTTTAATTACGCCAGGGATTGCCTTTTCTATAGTAAATTATTCAAAAAATAATTTTTTACTGTCGCAAATTTTAATTACGCCAGGGATTGCCTTTTGTATAGTAAATTATTCAAAAAATAATTGTTTACTGTCGCAAATTATGATTACGCCAGGGATTGCCTTTTGTATAGTTAATTATTCAAAAATTAATTTTTTACTGTCGCAAATTTTAATTACGCCAGGGATTGCCTTTTCTATAGTAAATTATTCAAAAAATAATTTTTTCTGTCGCAAATTTTAATTACGCCAGGGATTGCCTTTTGTATAGTAAATTATTCAAAAAATAATTTTTTAGTGTCGCAAATTTTAATTACGCCAGGGATTGCCTTTTCTATAGTAAATTATTCAAAAAATAATTTTTTACTGTTGCAAATTTTAATTACGCCAGGGATTGCCTTTTCTATAGTAAATTATTCAAAAATAATTTTTTACTGTCGCAAATTATAATTACGCCAGGGATTGCCTTTTGTATAGTAAATTATTCAAAAAATAATTGTTTACTGTTGCAAATTTTAATTACGCCAGGGATTGCCTTTTCTATAGTAAATTATTCAAAAAATAATTTTTTACTGTCTCAAATTTTAAATACGCCAGGGATTGCCTTTTCTATAGTAAATTATTCAAAAAATAATTGTTTACTGTTGCAAATTTTAATTACGCCCGGGATTGCTCTTGTATAGTAAATTATTCAAAAAATTCATTTTTTACTGTCGCAAATTATAATTACGACAGGGATTGCCTTTTCTATAGTAAATTATTCAAAAAATAATTTTTTACTGTTGCAAATTTTAATTACGCCAGGGATTGCCTTTTCTATAGTAAATTATTCAAAAAATAATTTTTTACTGTTGCAAATTTTAATTACGCCAGGGATTGCCTTTTGTATAGTAAATTATTCAAAAAATTCATTTTTTACTGTCGCAAATTTTAATTACGCCAGGGATTGCCTTTTCTATAGTAAATTATTCAAAAAATAATTTTTTACTGTCGCAAATTTTAAATACGCCAGGGATTGCCTTTTCTATAGTAAATTATTCAAAAAATAATTTTATACTGTCTCAAATTTTAATTACGCCAGGGATTGCCTTTTCTATAGTAAATTATTCAAAAATTAATTTTATACTGTCTCAAATTTTAATTACGCCAGTGATTGCCTTTTGTATAGTAAATTATTCAAAAAATAATTTTTTTACTGTCGCAAATTTTAAATACGCCAGGGATTGCCTTTTCTATAGTAAATTATTCAAAAATAATTTTTTACTGTCGCAAATTATAATTACGCCAGGGATTGACTTTTCTATAGTAAATTTTGCAAAAAATAATTATTTACTGTTGCAAATTTTAAATACGCCAGGGATTGCCTTTTCTATAGTAAATAATTCAAAAAATAATTTTTTACTGTTGCAAAATTTAATTACGCCAGGGATTGCCCTTTCCTATAGTAAATTATTCAAAAAATAATTTTTTACTGTCTCAAATTTCAATTACGCCAGGGATTGCCTTTTCTATAGTAAATTTTGGAAAAATTAATTTTTTACTGTCTCAAATTTTAATTACGCCAGGGATTGCCTTTTCTATAGTAAATTTTGCAAAAAATAATTTTTTACTGTTGCAAATTTTAATTACGCCAGGGATTGCCTTTTCTATAGTAAATTATTCAAAAAATAATTTTTTACTGTCGCAAATTATAATTACGCCAGGGATTGCCTTTTGTATAGTAAATTATTCAAAAAATAATTTTTTACTGTTGCAAATTTTAAATACGCCAGGGATTGCCTTTTCTATAGTAAATTATTCAAAAAATAGTTTTTTACTGTCTCAAATTTTAATTACGCCAGGGATTGCCTTTTGTATAGTAAATTATTCAAAAAATAATTTTTTACTGTCTCAAATTTTAATTACGCCAAGGATTGCCTTTTCTATAGTAAAGTATTCAAAAAATAATTTTTTACTGTCGCAAATTTTAATTACGCAGGGATTGCCTTTTCTATAGTAAATTATTCAAAAAATAATTGTTTAGTGTCGCAAATTATAATTACGCCAGGGATTGCGTTTTCAATAGTAAATTATTCAAAAAATAATTTTTTATTGTTGCAAATTTTAAATAAGCCAGGGATTGCCTTTTCTATAGTAAATTATTCAAAAATTCATTTTTTACTGTCTCAAATTTTAATTACGCCAGGGATTGCCTTTTCTATAGTAAATTATTCAAAAACTAATTTTTTACTGTCGCAAATTTTAATTACGCCAGGGATTGCCTTTTCTATAGTAAATTTTGCAAAAAATAATTGCTTAGTGTCTCAAATTTTAATTACGCCAGGGATTGCCTTTTGTATAGTAAATTATTCAAAAAATAATTTTTTACTGTCGCAAATTTTAATTACGCCAGGGATTGCCTTTTCTATAGTAAATTATTCAAAAAATAATTTTTTACTGTCGCAAATTATAATTACGCCAGGGATTGCCTTTTCTATAGTAAATTTTGCAAAAAATAATTGTTTAGTGTCTCAAATTTTAATTACGCCCGGGATTGCCTTTTGTATAGTAAATTATTCAAAAAATAATTTTTTACTGTCGGAAATTTTAAATACGCCAGGGATTGCCTTTTCTATAGTAAATTATTCAAAAAATAATTTTTTACTGTTGCAAATTTTAATTACGCCAGGGATTGCCTTTTCTATAGTAAATTTTGCAAAAAATAATTCTTTATTGTTGCAAATTTTAAATACGCCAGGGATTGCCTTTTCTATAGTAAATTATTCAAAAAATAATTTTTTACTGTCGCAAATTTCAAATACGCCAGGGATTGCCTTTTCTATAGTAAATTATTCAAAAAATAATTGTTTAGTGTCGCAAATTTTATTACGCCAGGGATTGCCTTTTCTATAGTAAATTATTCAAAAAATAATTTTTTACTGTTGCAAATTTTAAATACGCCAGGGATTGCCTTTTCTATAGTAAATTATTCAAAAAATAATTTTTTACTTTCTCAAATTTTAATTACGCCAGGGATTGCCTTTTCTATAGTAAATTTTGCAAAAATTAATTGTTTAGTGTCGCAAATTTTAATTACGCCAGGGATTGCCTTTTCTATAGTAAATTATTCAAAAAATAATTTTTTACTGTTGCAAATTTTAAATACGCCAGGGATTGCCTTTTCTATAGTAAATTATTCAAAAATTCATTTTTTACTGTCTCAAATTTTAATTACACCAGGGATTGCCTTTTCTATAGTAAATTATTCAAAAAATAATTTTTTACTGTCGCAAATTATAATTACGCCAGGGATTGCCTTTTCTATAGTAAATTTTGCAAAAAATAATTTTTTACTGTCTCAAATTTTAACTACGCCAGGGATTGCCTTTTCTATAGTAAAATATTCAAAAAATAATTTTGTACTGTCGCAAATTTTAATTACGCCAGGGATTGCCTCTTCTATAGTAAATTATTCAAAAATTCATTTTTTACTGTCGCAAATTATAACTACGCCAGGGATTGCCTTTTCTATAGTAAATTATTCAAAAAATAATTTTTTACTGTTGCAAATTTTAATTACGCCAGGGATTGCCTTGTCTATAGTAAATTATTCAAAAAATAATTTTTTTCTGTCGCAAATTTTAATTACGCCAGGGATTGCCTTTTCTATAGTAAATTATTCAAAAAACAATTGTTTAGTGTCGCAAATTTTAATTACGCCAGGGATTGCTTTTTCTATGGTAAATTATTCAAAAAATAATTGTTTAGTGTCTCAAATTTTAACTACGCCAGGGATTGCCTTTTCTATAGTAAATTTTGCAAAAATTAATTTTTTACTGTCTCAAATTTTAATTACGCCAGGGATTGCCTTTTCTATAGTAAATTATTCAAAAATTCATTTTTTACTGTCGCAAATTTTAATTACGCCAGGGATTGCCTTTTCTATAGTAAATTATTCAAAAATTCATTTTTTACTGTCGCAAATTTTAATTACGCCAAGGATTGCCTTTTCTATAGTAAATTTTGCAAAAAATAACTGTTTAGTGTCGCAAATTTTAATTACGCCAGGGATTGCCTTTTCTATAGTAAATTTTGCAAAAATTAATTGTTTAGTGTCGCAAATTTTAACTACGCCAGGGATTGCCTTTTCTATAGTAAATTTTGCAAAAAATAATTGTTTAGTGCCGCAAATTATAATTACGCCAGGGATTGCCTTTTCTATAGTAAATTATTCAAAAATCCATTTTTTACTGTTGCAAATTTTAATTACGCCAGGGATTGCCTTTTCTATAGTAAATTATTCAAAAATTCATTTTTTACTGTCTCAAATTTTAATTACGCTAGGGATTGCCTTTTCTATAGTAAATTATTCAAAAAATAATTTTTTACTGTCGCAAATTTTAATTACGCCAGGGATTGCCTTTTCTATAGTAAATTATTCAAAAATTCATTTTTTACTGTCTCAAATTTTAATTACGCCAGGGATTGTCTTTTCTATAGTAAATTATTCAAAAAATAATTTTTTACTGTCTCAAATTTTAATTACGCCAGGGATTGCCTTTTCTATAGTAAATTATTCAAAAAATAATTGTTTAGTGTCGCAAATTTTAATTACGCCAGGGATTGCCTTTTCTATAGTAAATTATTCAAAAAATAATTTTATACTGTCTCAAATTTTAATTACGCCAGGGATTGCCGTTTGTATAGTAAATTATTCAAAAAATAATTTTTTACTGTCGCAAATTATAATTACGCCAGGGATTGCCTTTTCTATAGTAAATTATTCAAAAAATAATTTTTTACTGTCGCAAATTATAATTACGCCAGGGATTGCCTTTTGTATAGTAAATTATTCAAAAAATAATTTTTTACTGTTGCAAATTTTAAATACGCCAGGGATTGCCTTTTCTATAGTAAATTATTCAAAAAATAGTTTTTTACTGTCTCAAATTTTAATTACGCCAGGGATTGCCTTTTGTATAGTAAATTATTCAAAAAATAATTTTTTACTGTCTCAAATTTTAATTACGCCAAGGATTGCCTTTTCTATAGTAAATTATTCAAAAAATAATTTTTTACTGTCGCAAATTTTAATTACGCCAGGGATTGCCTTTTCTATAGTAAATTATTCAAAAAATAATTGTTTAGTGTCGCAAATTATAATTACGCCAGGGATTGCGTTTTCAATAGTAAATTATTCAAAAAATAATTTTTTATTGTTGCAAATTTTAAATAAGCCAGGGATTGCCTTTTCTATAGTAAATTATTCAAAAATTCATTTTTTACTGTCTCAAATTTTAATTACGCCAGGGATTGCCTTTTCTATAGCAAATTATTCAAAAAATAATTTTTTACTGTCGCAAATTTTAATTACGCCAGGGATTGCCTTTTCTATAGTAAATTTTGCAAAAAATAATTGCTTAGTGTCTCAAATTTTAATTACGCCAGGGATTGCCTTTTGTATAGTAAATTATTCAAAAAATAATTTTTTACTGTCGCAAATTTTAATTACGCCAGGGATTGCCTTTTCTATAGTAAATTATTCAAAAAATAATTTTTTACTGTCGCAAATTATAATTACGCCAGGGATTGCCTTTTCTATAGTAAATTTTGCAAAAAATAATTGTTTAGTGTCTCAAATTTTAATTACGCCCGGGATTGCCTTTTGTATAGTAAATTATTCAAAAAATAATTTTTTACTGTCGGAAATTTTAAATACGCCAGGGATTGCCTTTTCTATAGTAAATTATTCAAAAAATAATTTTTTACTGTTGCAAATTTTAATTACGCCAGGGATTGCCTTTTCTATAGTAAATTTTGCAAAAAATAATTCTTTATTGTTGCAAATTTTAAATACGCCAGGGATTGCCTTTTCTATAGTAAATTATTCAAAAAATAATTTTTTACTGTCGCAAATTTTAAATACGCCAGGGATTGCCTTTTCTATAGTAAATTATTCAAAAAATAATTGTTTAGTGTCGCAAATTTTATTACGCCAGGGATTGCCTTTTCTATAGTAAATTATTCAAAAAATAATTTTTTACTGTTGCAAATTTTAAATACGCCAGGGATTGCCTTTTCTATAGTAAATTATTCAAAAAATAATTTTTTACTGTCTCAAATTTTAATTACGCCAGGGATTGCCTTTTCTATAGTAAATTTTGCAAAAATTAATTGTTTAGTGTCGCAAATTTTAATTACGCCAGGGATTGCCTTTTCTATAGTAAATTATTCAAAAAATAATTTTTTACTGTTGCAAATTTTAAATACGCCAGGGATTGCCTTTTCTATAGTAAATTATTCAAAAATTCATTTTTTACTGTCTCAAATTTTAATTACACCAGGGATTGCCTTTTCTATAGTAAATTATTCAAAAAATAATTTTTTACTGTCGCAAATTATAATTACGCCAGGGATTGCCTTTTCTATAGTAAATTTTGCAAAAAATAATTTTTTACTGTCTCAAATTTTAACTACGCCAGGGATTGCCTTTTCTATAGTAAAATATTCAAAAAATAATTTTGTACTGTCGCAAATTTTAATTACGCCAGGGATTGCCTCTTCTATAGTAAATTATTCAAAAATTCATTTTTTACTGTCGCAAATTATAATTACGCCAGGGATTGCCTTTTCTATAGTAAATTATTCAAAAAATAATTTTTTACTGTTGCAAATTTTAATTACGCCAGGGATTGCCTTGTCTATAGTAAATTATTCAAAAAATAATTTTTTTCTGTCGCAAATTTTAATTACGCCAGGGATTGCCTTTTCTATAGTAAATTATTCAAAAAGCAATTGTTTAGTGTCGCAAATTTTAATTACGCCAGGGATTGCTTTTTCTATGGTAAATTATTCAAAAAATAATTGTTTAGTGTCTCAAATTTTAACTACGCCAGGGATTGCCTTTTCTATAGTAAATTTTGCAAAAATTAATTTTTTACTGTCTCAAATTTTAATTACGCCAGGGATTGCCTTGTCTATAGTAAATTATTCAAAAATTCATTTTTTACTGTCGCAAATTTTAATTACGCCAGGGATTCCCTTTTCTATAGTAAATTATTCAAAAATTCATTTTTTACAGTCGCAAATTTTAATTACGCCAAGGATTGCCTTTTCTATAGTAAATTTTGCAAAAAATAATTGTTTAGTGTCGCAAATTTTAATTACGCCAGGGATTGCCTTTTCTATAGTAAATTTTGCAAAAATTAATTGTTTAGTGTCGCAAATTTTAACTACGCCAGGGATTGCCTTTTCTATAGTAAATTTTGCAAAAAATAATTGTTTAGTGCCGCAAATTATAATTACGCCAGGGATTGCCTTTTCTATAGTAAATTATTCAAAAATCCATTTTTTACTGTTGCAAATTTTAATTACGCCAGGGATTGCCTTTTCTATAGTAAATTATTCAAAAATTCATTTTTTACTGTCTCAAATTTTAATTACGCTAGGGATTGCCTTTTCTATAGTAAATTATTCAAAAAATAATTTTTTACTGTCGCAAATTTTAATTACGCCAGGGATTGCCTTTTCTATAGTAAATTATTCAAAAATTCATTTTTTACTGTCTCAAATTTTAATTACGCCAGGGATTGTCTTTTCTATAGTAAATTATTCAAAAAATAATTTTTTACTGTCTCAAATTTTAATTACGCCAGGGATTGCCTTTTCTATAGTAAATTATTCAAAAAATAATTGTTTAGTGTCGCAAATTTTAATTACGCCAGGGATTGCCTTTTCTATAGTAAATTATTCAAAAAATAATTTTATACTGTCTCAAATTTTAATTACGCCAGGGATTGCCGTTTGTATAGTAAATTATTCAAAAAATAATTTTTTACTGTCGCAAATTATAATTACGCTAGGGATTGCCTTTTGTATAGTAAATTATTCAAAAAATAATTTTTTACTGTCGCAAATTATAATTACGCCA
>CAWVNZ010000782.1:0-36733 GCA_963930735.1 Dioctria linearis
TTTCGTCATCTACAGACAAATGTGCAATATGCAAAGATCCACCTAGATTGTTTAAATTTCCATAATATATAGAATGTGATATTGACAAAAGGTTCAAGATTGTAACTTCGAACATTCTAAACTGCCTATCAAGGCACCATAACATGAAAGCTTGCCCAAGCAAATTTACGAGTTGGCAATGCGGTTGAAAACACCATTCCTCGCTTCACAAGAACAATCAAAGTAATCACTTTTCAACTAAGTAAGGCATTAATTCTATCAAACAAACACAACCATACAATTCTCGCTCTACATCTGAGGTCATACCAGATAGTTCTTTACGAACATTTTACACAAATCACCCACAGCCCCCTTCACAAGCACTGCTTGTCACAGCATTGCTACACATTTCCTCAACAGAGGGAGCACTCCATACTATGCGAGCCCTAATGTACTCGGGGTTTCAAATATCTTTTACTACAGCAGCAGCAACACGCAAACTGCCACTCGCGTTGACACTCAAATCACAGGCTTGGCAAATAGCGAAGCTACAAATATTAAACGGCAAACATGCTTCAAAGAATGTCCGCAATCTAAACCAAATAAGGCAACTTCAGTCACAGTGTTATGGCCCAATATAAGGAAGATTCTTCTTCCAGCAGCCAAGGGCGCATTGCAGCGATATACAGCAATTGCTAAACAATAACCTCGCATGATATTGTTCTGCAACTGTCGGTTATTTTGCTGATTAGCCCAACAGCTGGCTGCGATGAGCGCTTAGTGGAGCAATCGACGATTACAATAATAATTAACTTCGCATGATAATTACTATGTAATTCGATTGTTTACTACTAAGCGACTCAGGTGCTGCAACCGGTAGAACAAACGACAAGGTTGTTGTCGTTTGTTTACATCCACGTTGTGAGCAAAGAAAGTTTACTTCCGAGTATAGGTTCATAAAAGACCAATGACTGGTCTGTCGAGTGCCCGTAGTATTTTTTAGCCCGTAGTATTCTCGCCGTTAAGCGTTCAGTTCAGAGTCGCGTTTTGTCTAAGTTAGCGTGAAGTATTAAGTTATACTACAAGTAAAGAGTGCGGGTCGTGAATATATGTAACATTGTTGAGATAGGGCAGTTTAAACATTCAGTCAATAAAGAAGTAAAGGTAATTATCGTAAAAACGTCTTTTAATTGCTCGAGGGGCACGACATATTTGGCGCTGCCGGTGAAACTAAGGTAAGAAATGTGAAGATTTCTTACTGTTGTGTTTTTTGTTTTTGTATTGTTTTATTTACGAGTAAAAATTTTAAAACTTTTGGTATTTTTATTTTTGTTTTGAAAAAAATATCTGTTTAATTTAATTTACTTTTCAGGTTAAATTTAAAAGTGTTATATTAAGTTTATTAAGTAGGACCTTTCAGACTAAAGAAGCTATTGTAATGCTGAGTGTGAGTTTTTGTGTTAATCGTTAATAGTTATGGGTGTTTGGAAGTTTTCTCGTGTGCTAGGTGAAAAATTTAAAATATAAGTAATTATTTCATCGTGAGATATTTTGTTTTGGATTTTGTTTTGTTAGCGACGATTTTGCGCATATTTTTCGTGCATCGTATACATTATTATTCTAATCGTTGATCTTCATGCTTCTTTTGTGATGATTTTATATCCTCTTCATTGTTTTTGTGTTGCGAATGAATCAGTAGAATTTTCGTATAAAGTAAATAATGTAAAATTAATTGATAGGAAATGATAACTTTTGTTGTGTTAAAAATTGAGTTTTAAATTAAGTCGTACTTGAAAATATCTAGAGCCACACCAAGTAAATTAATTCTCTGTTTTTTTTTTATATGGAGAAAATGGATAAAAGTAGGAAAATTTTAACTTTATTCTAGTTTGTTTTGTGGGGTGAGATTATTATTTTGTTGTTGTTAAGCTTTAAGTGGTCTAATCCTCCCTCGTTTTGAGGTATTTACAAATAAATTTTTTTTTATATATATTGCAGACAAATAGAAGTGTTAAATTATTTGATGTGAAGATAAAGCAAAAAGTGTGTGAGTCAGTGAGTGGCGTATAATTGTGGAATTTCATGTGTGATTTTATATTATAAGAAACTAATAATTTTAAGACGTTTTTTCTATTTTCGTGAGCAATAAAGTTTTCAACGCCACATTTTCGTAGTGGCGTTGATCGTAATCTGGGTATTCGGGTATAATAATAATGTAAAAATCTATATATACATAAAATATATAATAATGATTATTGGGTAGTATCTACGTGTCTAATGTTAATAAAGTCAAATGTATCGGTTGTCATTAGTATTTAATCTTGGGTGGCAGTTAGAAGTTCAGTTCAGAAGCTCAAGTGCATAGTGTCGAGAGAGCAATAGCAGTGATCAGATAATCTTCGGGTTCAGAGAACATAAATGTCATCAGGAAGGAGTAATGTACTGACAAGGGAGGAGCTAATTAAATTCGAGGCTCAGAAAAAAGTATTGAAGAGCAGAACGGAAAAATTAAATGAATGTCAAGTAAAGCGTTAAAAGATAATGAAGCAATTGGAAGAAACGGAAGAGATTGCAGCGGAATTAGAGCAAGGATTTAACAGTCAGTCGATTACTGCCAGAAAAAGTTCGCGACCAGGGGAACATTAGTTGACAATAGAAACAAACAGACAACAGAGACGAAGATCAACGGAGGCGGCCCGATAAAATACAATATGGCCGATGCACATGATAAAATAATGGACATGGTGTCTAAATACGTACCAATGTTCTCTGGGGAAAGATCTGCAAAGTTAGCGAAGGAAGTGAATCGATTTCTGAGTTGTTGCAAAGATCTATACGACCGGCTGGAAACCGCAGAGCAAGGCATCTTTATGAAGTGTGTGAAATATCGACTGACAGACGATGTTTACTATTTGATAAGCTCTGAAGAGCCAAAGGACTTGGAAGCATTACAAAAGTCAATCAAAACCACTTATATGCCACGGATATCGTTCAGCGAGCTACGGACAGAGTTGCTAGCATGTCGGAGAAGGGATCCGAGAGTTGGCGGACAAAATGAAGGAACTGTTGGATCAGATTAAAAGTGCTGTTTCTGCAAAGTACCCGGGATAAGATGAAGGATTACTGGCGGAGTTGGAAGCGGATGCAATAGTCACATTTAAAGCTGGAGTAAGAAATCAGGCTATCCAGATTCACCTAACAGGACGAAAGTTTGATTCATTAGAAGCCGTGCGTGAAGAAGCGGAATTTTTCGAAAAGGATGCGATAAGACTTCAGCGCATGGTACCAAAGAATAAAGATTTTTCACAGGAAGGAGGGAACAGCGACTACTTTGACGGAGACGTACCTGCACCTCACCAAAAATCTTTCTCTTCATTAAAGCCGATTCACACAGAATCGTACAGAGGATATCCTAGAAAAGCATATGGATACAGACTCAGTCATTGCTTCAAGTGCGGCCAGCAAGGACATTTCGCTAGCGAGTGTCACAAGCAACCCTTCTGTGCAGAATGCCAGCAATACGGGCACGAAACGTCCAATTGCCGAATACATCATGTCGTCAGAGTCGCAGACATTAAAGAAGGCGTGGTTGGGAGAATCCATCCAGAAGGGGAAGGGCTTTACTGCCAATTTTGCCGAACACGGGAAGTGAAGTGAAGTATAGTGAATACAGCAAACTGCCTGAAGAAATACTTAGCAGAAAAGGCCAGTGAAAAATTAAACTCCCAGAATAAGTTTATCATCACGGTTCCATCGGATATAGCATTACAAGGTAAGTTAAGGCTTTTAATAGATGCTGGATCTTCATGTAGCATAATTAAAGTTAATAGCATAAAGAGGAATACACCCATACAGACATGTCCCAAAATTAGAATTGGACGACTGTTCGGATCCACTAGGAGCTCCATTGGCACTTGCGAGGCAAAGTTGCAGGTAGACAACAGCCAACATGCCTGCAAATTTAACGCCATTAGTGATACGGACTCAATTCCAGCCGACGGTATACTCGGAATGGATTTTCTCGGTAGGAGAGCTATTATCGACTGCATAAATATGAAGCTGTGGATACAAGACGCCAGCAAAGGCATGGGAGAAAGTGATTCTTGTGAAAATTTCGCAGCTTGTGCACAAGTCGGACCCACAGCATGGCTAAATAGCAGTCAAGGAAATCAAAGTCCGGCCAGGATTGAGAAGAAGAAGGTCAACACGACAGGAAACATGGCATCAGGCGTTTATAACCGACAATCCGAATTAAAAAATACGTCACTTAATCTCGACAAAACTTCGCGACATGCAGATAAAAGAGTACCTATATTGGAGCCTATAAACGAGGAATTAAGTGTACGGATAACCAGACAACACAGGTATAACGTACACAGCGGAAATAGTCTGAAGAATGGACGTGAATTCGTGATAATTGCTAATGCAGAAACCTATTGTGTCAAAGAACCTAATTCTATGCATGGACAAGCGCAGTCACGTAAGCTTTCCAGACGACCCGGATGGGACCATAACGGTAATTACAACTTCCATTTGCAACAACGGAGATCTCAGAGGATGCCACGTAGGGGTAAGTTAGAGTTACCAAAATATATTTATCAAACAGATACGGTAGCACCGATTCGAAATAGAACCGAGAAGAAAATTTTTACTTCAATCCCCAACGGTATGCACTTGGTAAGTAACGGCTATGACCCAGGAATCGGGGTACTTAACCAACGAAATTTCCAACAAATTCCCTCTAATTTCAGAAGAAATTTGATGAGCTGAGTTTGTTGAGTCTGTGACGAGAAAGAATATGGAAGGAGGTATAAACGTGACCCTGTATCTATTCCGTTGGACTTGGAACCAATCAGTAAGGTAAATTTATAGATAAAAACGTAAAAAACTGAGAAAATATAACTTGACAAAATTATGAGCAAGATTGAAATAGAAAGATAAAAACAAAAGACTAAAGAAAATAATGAGAAATATAATGTTAAAAGTTGAGATTTATGAAAAAAGAAGAAGAAATAAGTAAGATTATATATTAAAGTGCATAAACCAAGATTATTTTCATGAAAATTGATATGTTAATAAAGTATTTATATATCAGAAGAAAATAGAGAAATTAAAATGAAACAGAAAAGATGTAAAAATGGAAACTTTAAGAAATGTAAAAGTAAAGATGTTAGAAAGAAAAGAAAAATGTAAAGCGAAGAAAAATAAGAGAATATAATTAGTTAGTATGGAAAAGAATCTGAACTGAACGCGAAACAAAATATTTTCAATTTTAAGATTGTTGCACTCTTCAGATCTAGTTTCCTGTGGAAACTAGTTTTTCCAAGGGGGGAGGGATGTTATGGCCCAACATAAGGAAGATTCTTCTTCCAGCATCCAAGGGCGCATTCTAGCGAAATACAGCGATTGCTAAACAATAACCTCGCATGATATTGTTCTGCAACTGTCGGTTATTTTGCTGATTAGCCCAACAGCTGGCTGCGATGAGCGCTTAGTGGAGCAATCGATGATTACAATAATAATTAACTTCGCATGATAACTATTATGTAATTCGATTGTTTACTACTAAGCGACTCAGGTGCTGCAACCGGTAGAACAAACGACAAGGTTGTTGTCGTTTGTTTACATCCGCGTTGAGAGCAAAGAAAGTTTACTTCCGAGTATAGGTTCATAAAAGACCAATGACTGGTCTGTCGAGTGCCTGTAGTATTTTTTTGTTATACGCATGAGCCGCCGTTCTTAAATATTCGTCCCATGCTTGTAGTTCCCGATCCACGAAACTTCTCAAATAGTTTGCCAAAGTAGAATGTTGTCTCTCTACCGCATTCGACTGAGGATGATATGCCGTGGTTTGCAATTTATTTACCTTTAACATCTTGCAGAGGGCTTTCATAATTTCTCCTGTGAAATTCGCCCCCTGATCGGTTACCAGTTGTTTCGACAGCGAGTAACGACTCAGAATCTGTTCAAACAAAGCTCGGGCAACGGTATTCGCCTCTTGATCTGGTATAGACACGAAGTCAACAAATCTCGTAAGATCATCCATAAATGATAGGATATATTTGGTTGCCATTGTAATTTGCGGGTAGAGGTCCCACTAAATCGACGTAAACCTTGTCAAACGGTTTCTCTGAAATTTCCGTCACTACCATAGGCATCTTAGTGGTTCGCGCGTGCTTGTTTTTCTGACATTTTACACACTGTCGAATATATCTTGCGATCTCACTCTTCATCCCCCTCCAGCGGTAGAAATGCTTAATTCTGTCGAAAGTTTTAATTCGTCCAAAATGTGCTCCCAACCTAGAGTCATAATAATCTTTCAAGATCATCTGTACTTCCTTCGGGTCCGAAATGAATTTTGGCTCTGGCTGTCTTATCGTTCTTCCGGCAATCAACTAACACTCGCTCATCACGTCCCAGTCGTCTTCGGATTCCCGATTTTGACTTTCGTTTAATGCCATTTTCCTTCTGGCTTGGGCTCGAGTTACTTCAAAACATGGAAACTCATGAAAAAGATCATTGAGTTCTTGCCTCTGTCTACAATTCAAAAACATGAATGGGATAACATAAAGGATATAAAGCTTGCCGAGCAATTTTTCTACAAGCCCCCTAGGAGCAGATGCATACGGGAAACTTCTATTGGAAGGATTAAGAAAAGGTCCTCCAGGAACCCCTACTGCTCAAAATAACACCCTCGCGTGGATTCTCTGTGGAAATCTATCTCACCCAGAGTATGTTTCTGAGGTCTCATCATTAACACTTAAATAACTTCCTGACAAAGCTTTGGGAGCTTTGGGAAACTGAGGAAATCACTTCCTGAATATTAACAGGCATCAGTCAGCCTTTGGATGTGAAGCCAATTGGCATTTCCTTACCACTTCGTATGGAAAAAAAATTATGTGATGGGCTCGGCGGAACCCTTAAGCCTTTGACTACAAAAGCGAGCTTGCAGCAACCCGGCACGATCAAGATCTCACTACACGCTAACTTTACGAATGGGCTATTCGAAATATGACCAACATTCCATTTTGTGTCAACTAAAGAATATGCCCGCCAATAACTTGTATTAGAGCAGAGATTTTCGATGGCTCAAAAAGTACCAAGCACTCAGTAATACTAGTCGGGGCTGGAGTGGATATTTTAAACGTTTTTCATTTGCGAATGAAAGGACGCATGACAATATTTTAAAAATGGGAAGATTAAAGTTCATCGAGGACACCACAGGATTTATTGCATGTAGGGAAAGTAGCACGTGGTGGTTGTGTTGTTTAATTTATAGCAACGAGGTAATTGGACTAAAATTAACACGACTTCATCCATCAGGACCAGCCACGACATCTACCAATACCAATACTTCGATCGTAGAACTCACTCCACAGTCTTCAGTGCTTAGTAAAGAAAATCTGCTAATAGTGTCCAGAAATAGTTTCATTTTAGAAGCAAAATATTTTAATCTAATTATGAACAACTTCAGAAACCCTTAAAAATATACACATGTAAGCTGCATATAAGAGCATGTAAGAACAAATGGTCCTTTTTAGGGCAGTCAAACCTTCAAGGAATGAGTAAAATTAGCAACAATTATGGGATCGAGTTTCCATTTGTACAATAGCTAAGTGTCGAGTTCGGGATTTAAATCTGATAAAAAGGAAAAAAATTTAGACCCACGTTTTGAGGAGTTCTAGAATAAAGGATATCGTCGTTATTTTGAAGAAAAAAAATTAATATTTCGGTCCTTATTTTGTTTTATACTGGCATTCTTGCTTCCCTTTCTCTCACTCACTGCAAAAATCTTTCAAAACACATTTATACTAAAAATTCTTTAGAAATTAATTGCAATCTACATATGCATATGCAGTTTTTTTAGTGTATTGTTATAAGGATATATGTATATGAATATAATATTTATATGTATTTTATAATTCGGTATAATTCCCACGAAATAGTTATCAACGGTTATTTTGTTAAAGCAATAAAGGAAATTATTGATCTATTATCATAATTCTGGAATTGTTTTGTTTTTTGAAGAATTTATAATTCTTATCGGTTATATGTTAATGATCTAATGGTTATGGTAAACAAATAATTTTAGACAATTAGAAAGAGCTTGTTATATCTATTTTATATTTATAAAATGCATAATTGAGATGTATTCTGCAATTATTTAAGAATCTCAAATGCTGTATTTAAATTTTTATTATATGATGCTTGGCGCCTTAAATGTTGCGCGGTATAATTTTTCAGTGAGTATTAGAGACGCAAGATCAACAATCGACCATATTAAAAAAATATATATACCGAAGTCTATTACAACCTCGCATAGAGAAAAAAAATACATTGTTCGTCCATAATACATCCAATAAAATATCTGTTAAGCAGGAGAATACGTGTTAATAAATATCAGCTTTAAGTGCGCTATAAGTAGCTAAAAAAAAATATTGTCATTATTTGGCCAATTATGACAAACCAATATGTAATTATCGGAAAAAGATAAATTCCTGTATTTCCTGCTGTTATTTATGCAGTCGAAATTATCTGAATTAACTCTTTCAATATTTCACACGCAAATGTTGCAGTGTTGTGGGACTTTGAAAATGTAAAGGAGTTTATCCAACTGTTAATAATTATCAGGCAACTGTACGTCCTAAGGACTCATTAATTACAATAATTGAACCGTGCATATGACACGTCGCGTGTAACCGATGTTTAAAACAAATTTTCATTGCAATTAATTATTTCAGTTGAAAAGTGGCCGCCCTTTGCATTTCTATACACCACAATTCGGTTAATGCTGACCACCGAGAAATCTCTGGTGGTCAGTGAGGAGCACTTAATATAGTTACAATTTTATGGGTACGTATCATTGATGTCTTGTCTTCTATTATGCTTTAAATGTGCAACTACGCAGAATATCTGATTGTCAGTTTAATATGATCTTCCTTGCAATAGAAGACAGCCCTTATTTACTGCGACATACGACCTCCTTTTGAGAATCTGCTGCAAATCACGTTCGGTGGACCTAAATAGCACCGGATTAACCAAACAAGTATTCACCGGGAAATTTGCATGTCAACCTCAAATGATGAGCTAATATGGAGGAACGAGCAACAGTATATATCGCCAGCAATACTTGTTCAGGACGTCCTGGTAATATTTGAATGGTTGTGAAAATTTGGACGATGGAGTCTACAGAATGACTGAATACAACCAAAGCTTTCGAAAATGATGAATGTTCCAGGTTGTCCATCTATGTGTCATTCGATGAGGCCATCAATATTTAATATTGGCTAGAGTCGGGAGCATAGCAGAAACAGGTCGTTCAGTTGCTCATCCAGCTAGTAATTGACTTTCGTTCTTGAGAGCAGTGAGTTTGAATATGTTAAAGGTTTCAAAAATCTACTCGTAAGATTAAATAGTTTTTCTGGGTATAGGAAAAAAAACGCAGTAAATTGAAAACTTCATGGATTTTTCGAGTTCATGATAATTACTTATGTCAGTTAGCTTTAATACCGTTAGGGTGAGTTTGAGTTTAAACCAACGTCCTTATGTTCACGATACCAATACAGAGGTATTATAATTGTTATCATACTTACATTGTGATTACGATATGTTCACTAAACTGCTTGTATATTTTGCATAGTAAATTTCTCTTTAATAAGCTATCAGTGATTGGCTCACATAACAATACCAAACTTTGACGGTAATTAAGTATCAAAAGTAGGCAGGTTTAATGTTGAGGATATACTGTATTATACTTAAAAAATTTAAAATTTAAGAATCACCAAAGGCAATGTGTTTTAAAACTTTTGGCAGTCCTTGGCGACAATTACTATATGAGGCGCAAATAACATGTTCATGAAACTATAATCTTTCTAAAAAACAAGTTTATTTACAAGAACCATAATACGTGTGTTGTACATATTTAGAATGAACGTGTCAGATAATATAGAATTACTATACTTTGATTATATTCACTAAGCTACGCTTGCTGCAGCAATTTCTTGGTTAAGGAAGTATTAAAGGAAATTAATGGAAACCTATAATTACTGCAAGAATATGAAACTTGTTTGAACGAATAGATAGAATTGCGCCATATGGCAGCATGTTATCCACCTAAAATGAATAAAAACTATTATTTTAATTTAATTCGGCGAACAGGTTCCGGCCTGACCTTCGCTAAACTAGTCAAAGATTACCTTAATTAGTTATTAGAATGTGATTGGTATTTATTCTCAGATCTTCAAATTCTTGTTGTATTGTTTTAATTAATTTTTAATTTTATTTATTTTTTTTTCTTCTCTTTTCTTTATAATTTTTAATTTGTTGTATTTTTTTAATTATTGTTCTTTTCTTTGGGATCTTTATCTTTAAGATCTCTGTTTCGTTTTGATCCTTGGATGTGTTTTTTTTATTTATTTTTATATTTTTTTTTATTATGTTACTTTTACTTTAATTTTTAATGTTACTTATGTTTTTTCCAACTAATTGTACATCAAAAGATTTTGTAATCTTCTGTACAGCGCCTTATAAATGTATTGAATTGTACTGCATTATTACATACCGCATCATCCTATCCTCAAGCATGGTACAACTACAATTACAAAATTACGAGTTGTTTTCAATTGTTCCGCAAGGATAAAAAATGCCAAAACATTAAAACAACACCTACTCATCAACCTAGTCTACAACCCAACGAATTTTTTATTGTTTTCAATTGAATAAAACACCAAGTGGCAAGACACCAGAAATCGAGAAGATGTACTGGATGATTATGAGTTGAATACAGTGTCGTTTGGAGCATCGTCACTACCTTAACTGGTCATAAGATCACTACAACAATTATCCACGCACGAAAAAGTACACTAACCACTAGCAGCAATGTCCACCATCACTGCCGTCTACGTTGATAATTTGCTAACTGGTGCAGAGACAACTCCACGCTCAATCACTGCAATTTATCCAAAAACGTGGTGGATGGTGGATTTAATCTGCATAAAAGATCAAGTAACAAAGTTGAGCAGTTGGTGCACTTATCAAATAAAGACAGAAAATTGAAAGGCTCATTAGACTTGCAAGACGTAGATTCGGTAAAAACTTTAGGTATCATATGGTATCCAGGAGGCGATTATTTCACGTTTAGTCAAAATGGAAAACCAAACCATGTGGTTAACACCTCACGTACTATACTGTCTGAAACAGAATCATTATACGATGCACTGGGAAGAATTTCTTGGCTTATTGTCGTCGAGAAAATCTTAATACAAATATTATGGATAAATATCTACATATGGGACAGTAAAGTTTCTGTGGCAGACATTCAAAAAAGATCTCCATGAGTTAGAAAAAACTGAAAATCTTTCGATGGAGTTAATTTTCGAGCAGTAACATAAGCCATTATTGTACTGCATCTATTAAAGCATATGCAACATTATGTCATAAACAGACTGCAGATTATATGCAAACTTTTCAATTCCTTATATAAATTACTAACAACAACAGTTTCATATTATTTATCAAAAGTAAAATCCTTTAATACATGCATATGTAAATATACAAAATCTATGCAAAAAATATGCATTAAATATGCCGAAAATTTGTAAACATTAAAAAATAATAATAAGTTAATTAAACGAGTGTTTGCAATAAAAAACAATAGTAAGAAGTGGGGTAAAGAAAGAGACGGTGTTAATTAATCAAAAATTTATGGTTTTTGTAACAAAAATGCTTTTTCACAAAACAACTGTAGAAATAATTAAACCAAATACATTTTTCAGAAACTGGAATAAATCTGATTCCACTTAATTGCAGTAATTCATTGCACAGTACACAACTAATGATTGTTCCAAATTTGATACTGTCATATGATGACGCTTGTCTGTCAAAAACATTTTGATCGCTCAACATCACAAGATGTTATTGGAGCAAACTTAAATTTACTCCAATATTGACTGGTAATTCCTTCCGGTCCATTAACTTTTTCTCCATCTAAAATTCGACTTATCTTCGAAATTGTGTCAAAATGCGGATTGTTTATCAAGCCACTACCAAATTTTATGCACAGTTCCAATCCGAATCGGCACAGAACATCTCTACGGAATTTTTAAAAACCCTCACAAATATTCATCGACTGAGTTAAAGTCATACCCCTTTTTCCAACGATTTTATTGTGTCTGGAATATTTCTGAAATTGACTTTAATAAACGGAAAATCAGCAATAATTTGATTCCAATTCTCATTTAGCAGACTCTGAGTTAATTTGATAGATACATCATCTTCAGCATCAAATGAATCGATAGCCTGTACTTTGAATACATTAATATTAAAATAATAAAAAAACAACAATGATATTAAAAACATTACGAAATGCACCTCTTTAACATCAGTTAAGCTATCCGCATAAAAACAAGCCGCATTTATCCATGTTCCCCACCTGCTCTGGAGGTAAAAGAATAATGCATCATTTATTTCGATATTCGAATATTTTTTTCACTGATGCAATCAATTTATTAATTAAAAAAAATTATATCAAATTCTTTCTGCTACTCTGCTAACACCATGAGCCAAATAAGTGATATGAAGCATATTTGGAAAAAATACTTTTAAGTTCTGGGCGGCTTTAATCATGTATTTCACGTAGTCCATTACGAATAATAAAATTCTTTCGGAATTCCCACTAGACCATATTATTAGAAATGCTTCGTTAACGAATCTAGAAATAGTAGCGTAATTTATTTTATCTAGCTGGCGACTAGCAAGTAGATGCGTTTTACTTGGGCTTTTTTCGTGAAGCTTTCCAATTGTAAGATTTGCAATATAATGACCTGTGCAGTCGGTAGTTTCATCAACAGACACCCATACATGGTTTTCACCGATGTCTTCTTGTATTTCTTTTATTTTATTTTCAAGAACTTTTGCACCATCTCTTGACACATCGTTCTCTGTGCTTGCGTTGCTATTTCCACCACCAATTTGTGCAGGACAGTGTTGACATGTTGTTGCAATTGAAACTTTCTTTCAAATGATACCTTTAAAGAAAAGAATATAAAAGTCAAATTGAAAAACCATTTGTCCCATTTCGAACTTAAGTCCACACTTTTTTAGAAAAAAAGGCCGTCTGCAAAATTTCAGGTCTCTAAGTGAAACTGTTCCTGGTTATCGTGAGAACAGACAGACAGACGGACATGAAAAAGTCGAAATAACATTTAATATTATGCATGGGTGTCCAATCCATTGTGCTCTACCATTATTATTTCTATTCGTTTCAAACGAAATAACAAATTTGACCCTATTTGTGAAATTTGTGCTCAAGCGAAAGGGGGGTGCCGGTTGTAAAAGGATAACTCGGCTTTTATACACTCAAATATAAAATTCTTTATTTCAGCCTATATCACTTAAAACTACTATCACAAATTCAATTATTCCGCTCTTACAAAATAACCTAGCCTACTGTAAAAATTCAAAATAATTCAGTGAATTCAAAGAAATATCTTAAAGCTATGTACGTAAAAATAACTCATAAACAGGGAAAACTAAAATTCAAGAAAGAAGTTTAAATTCAATGCTAGATCCAATGCCACCACTGTGATTTGGTTCCCTTTACTTCTGTAAAAAAGAGAGAAAAATCCAAAATTTTCTCCATGAATGATTAAAATAAAATAGAAGTTCTTGTGCTGTACGTCTAAGCACTATAGCAGTAATAAATACTTAATGTGGCAGAAGTATGTGTCTGCAGCTGGAGCAAATTTCTGCTTAACATAAACGATAAAATAAAGCAGAAGTAAATTTCTGCAGCAAGAGGAGATTCCGGCTTAGACATAGTGTCGTGTCCCAATGCAATCGGATCATTCAAATTCTCAATTAATTAGCTGAAAAACGATTAAGACTTGCGAATTAATAAGAACGCTCGATATAATTTAAAACTCTTTTTAGTATTCCGAACCGACCGGACATTTGACACCACTGTGCCTGAAACTAACCCAAGACTGATCACTTAATGGCACTCGCCAGACCAGTCATTGGTCTTTTATGCCCCAATATTCGGAAGTAAACTTTTACTCGCAACGCGGATGTAATCAAACGACAACAACCTTGTCGTTTGTTCTACCGGTTGCAGCACCTGAGTTGCTTAGTTGTAAACAATCGCCTTACATAATAATTACCATGCGAAGTAAATTATTATCGTAATCGTCGATTGCTCCACTAAGCGCTCATTGCAGCCAGCTGTTGGGTTAATCAGCAAAACAACCGACAGTTGCAGAACAATACCTTGCGAAGTTATTGTTTAGCAATTGCTGATTATTTTGCTGTAATGCCTTTGGCTGTTGGAAGAATCTTCCGTATATTGGGCCATCACATCCCCCCCCCCTTGGAAAAACTAGTTTCCGCAGGGAACTAGGTCGGGAGTGTGCAACAGTCTTAATTAAAAAGTGAAAATATCTTAAGCCGTGGTTCAGTTCAGATTCCTGTACATTTTTCATTACATACTTATTATCTAAATCTTTTTATTTTCCTTTTCTTATGTTTTTCATTTTATGTCATTTCACATCTTTTCATTCACATTTACATCATTTTTCTTATCTTTTTTTTTCTTCCATTTAATTTTTCTATTCATTTCACATTTTCTTTTTCTTTTACATTTCATTTCTTTCTAATATTCTTTAAACATTATTGTATCTTTTTCCATTGTTAGATATATAAAACAAAAAAAAATTTCCTATATTACATTTCTTAGACTTATTCATACATTTAATTTCTCTTCTCTTTTTTTTATTGCTTTCTGTATTCTATTTTTATTTATTTATATTTTTTTTTATTTTTCCGAATTTACATTCTTTCTTAGGCTCTCATTGAATTTTATAAACATTTTTTTCTTTTAATGCCTCTCTTACATCAATTTTCTTATACATTTTCGCTCCTATTCACTAACATGCTTTACCTACTTATTTACAGTTTTAATTTACAAATTTTATTTTATTCATGTACATAAATACCAATAATTTAAGAAAACGCTAACTGCATAATACTACGTTGAGACGAAAAAAGAACTAAATAGTAAGCTCTACCTTAACTTATTATCAAAAAGAAATAAACATTACTTATACATACATAATACGAAAACTAATCCTACAGTTATTTCAGCTGCTCCAGCTGTTACCCTACGATCGTGGGTAAGTTTACAGTCGGCATGGAGGCTGTTGTTGCCACTATCACCTGTATATCCTCCGAATCTTCGCTGGGTTGTTTTTCTTGCGGGGTCTGGACTGTTTTCTTCGGGGTCTGGACTGTTTGCTTCGGGGTCTGGACTGCTTGGATTTGTCTCCGGGTGAGAGGCATTATCGACAATTGCTTGGGTCGTGCCGCTACTTGCATATTCTTCCAGCGTTTAAGGTAGATCAGTACTCCTACTGCTAGTGCTAGGCTGGCAATACTTATTAAACCAGTCACCCATGTAGCGGCCATGTACATTACATGAGGATGATGTTGCTGCCTGTAGATCTCCTCTTTTGAATTGCTCTCTCATGGTCCCTCCAGGCCTGGTTGAAGTCATCTGCAGCTAAAAGCTGTACCTGTTGTTGGTTCCCGATTGTTACTTCTGCCCTTCGAGATATTGGTTCCGCCTTGAAGCTGTCCCAAGATGGTAGTTCTGAATGGGTTGGCTGCCACAGAGTTATGTTACGTCAGGCGTTGTCATCAGATGTAATTAGAAGATCCCCCATTTGTAGATGACAGTGCTCCTCTAGCGTTAATACCCCTGTAGATGACAACTCTCCGATGGATGTAGGAGAATCACGACAATTTACTTCCAATTTGGTGGTTTCAGACATCATGAACAACCAATAATTTCTGGTCATCATCCAGACTAGGCTGTTCCATTTCGGAATAGTTCTTTCTTTGCAAGCTTTGGCATTGACGTTGAAGCTGCGGAAAAGATTCAGCACACAGTTGTCGCCAATGGCTGTAACAGTTGGTCCTAATTGTGGACATAGAAGGCGTGAATTATCCTCGAGGGTTGTCAACCGCTTGCAGTTTCCAAATTGTTTCTCGTCTAACAGGATGTACTGACGTTCGTGGTTATTAGCTGCCACAAACTCAGAACCCAGATCATATATACGATAATCTTCATCATTTGCTGCTGTAGGAATTGTATATACCTTATAAATAGAATATTCTGTCGCCTCTGAATTGATGTCACCTTGGCTATCTGAGCGGGTAATTGAAAATTCAGGAATTCTTCAGCCAAATCAATTTGTCGTGTAGCGTTTCTTATAATATCTGTCATCTCTCGAGCGTGGATTATTAATGGGTGTAGCTTTCGCTCGCTCAATGAGACCAGAATGCTTGCATACGTTTCTTGTACCTCGCTTATCTCCCGTAACTGTAGAGTCGATAGTGTCAGCATCTCATTTAACTAAACCCTTTGCTGCAGCAATGCTATTTCGCCCACTTGATTATTTTGTGCAGTAATAATGGCTGTCATCTTTTGTCTCAGTTCTTCGCGTTCTGCTGCGGCTCTGACCCGTGAAGCGTTGCTAAGTTCGAAGGTGGACTTAATAACCGTAGCCTGTTCTTGGAGTAACGTGAAGATACGATTCTCCTTTCTGTTGAGCTCATCCAGTTCCGCGTAGATGTTCTCGGAGTCTGTATGGTCCATCGTTCCAAAAAGAGTTTTCGATAGTGAGCCTATTCCGTCGAAAAATGATCGCCTTACTCGCTGCGATGGTTCTGAATGGGTGTGATGCGACAATTCTTCATTTCGACGCTCGATCTTTGATGTCCAGCTTTTAATCTCTTTGCCAGCTATTGTGCATCTAGTTTTGATGTCCGTATGGATGTCTCGCAGAGCTGTGCAACCAGGCTGCTACAATTATCTGCAAAACTCAATTCCTCCGAAAAGTCCGGTACCTGCAGCTGTGATAGTATGGTCCAGTGCTTTGTGTAGAAGTTGGCTTTCCCCAAGTTTTAAAACAGCACTCCAGATAATGCGACTGGCCGAATGCTGTAGCCTGAATTCTCCGCGTATATAATTAATATTGATGTTAGTAGGGCTGCTACAATTAATCCTATTTTGTTAGTTAACATACTTCACGTTTTTTTTTTTATTTATTTTTTATTTTTTAAAGACTTATTTTCTTCTCAACTTCCTTATTGCCTTAAACTACTTACTTGGACAAATATCTTTAAGTTATTCTTTCGTAATATTCTTTCGTGCAATAATTCCTATATTTCTATATTCTGAATGGTATTTTTGATTTTAGACTGTCTGCAATATTAAAAGAGGTGAGTTATTATTACAATATTGGTATGGACGCATTATTCTTCGAACTTCCTCAAACGGTTTGTATGTACCCGCTTGAGTCTGTTCCCTTGAAGTATTGTCACGTTTTCAGGACTATGAACATATATAACTTCATAGGGCCATTTAAAAATAGACGACAACTTTCCCGCACGAGCTTCATCTCTAAGCAATACCTTTTCGCCGACATGAATTACCCCAGCCCTTGCCAATTTGTCATAATGTTTCTTGGCTACAGACTTACCTCTGAGCAAATTTTCTCTGGCCAACTTGAACGCTTTTCGCAATTTGAGCCGTAATACGGCGTGATATCTATCAGCGTTATATATTGGTTCAGGTTTGCGTTGTAGGCTGCTTGGAACTTCTGATATGAACCCAAACAGGGTTTCCATTGGCGTACGTTTGGTCCCCGAATGTACAGTGTTATTGTACGCATGTGCTGCTGTGCGTAGAAATCCATCCAAATTTCTCGGGTCCTCATCAACGAAGCTCCTTAAATAATTGGCTAAGTTGGAATGCTGTCGCTCCACTGCATTTGATTGTGGGTGATAGGCAGTAGTCTGCAACTTTTTAATCTTTAGCATTTTGCATAGAGATTTTATGACTTCCCCAGTAAAGTTGGCTCCTTGATCAGTCACTAATTGCTTCGGCAACGTATATCGGCTAAGTATTTGTTCAAATAACGCCCCTGCTACCGTATTTGATTCCTGATCAGGTATCGCTACGAAATCAACAAACCTAGTTAAGTCATCCATCATTGACAAAATGTATTTGTTACCAGAGTGGCTTACGGGCAATGGTCCTACCAAGTCGACATAAATCTTATCAAACGGCTTTTCGGAGACTTCCGTTACGACTAGTGGCATTTTAATAGCCTTACTTTGTTTATTCTTCTGACATTTCGAGCATCGCCTGATATAGGTGGCAATATCAGCCTTCATCCCCTTCAACCGGTAGAAGCGTTTTATCCTTTCCAAGGTCTTATTCCTTCCGAAATGCCCCCCGAATCGAGAGTCATGATAATCTTTTAATATTACCTTTATCTCTTTGAGATCAGTAACGTATTGTGGTGTCTGAGTGCCATGTAGTCTTCTCGACGTAATTGGAGTTTCATCAACGTCCTCCCAGTCCTCCTCAGACTCTGGCAGATCACCCCTTGCATCGAGTTTTTTCTTCTGAGCTTGTAAGCGAGTAACTGCTAAACAAGGGTATTCTGTACCACCATCCGTTTCTATTTCCGCTTCATCTCGGGGTATTCTGCTCAGGGCGTCCGCATTACCATTCTCCATTCCTTTTTGGTAAACAATTTCAAAATCGTATTCCGACAGTTTATGATGGAACCTTACCATGCGTGATGTTGTACCCCTTACCTTGAATACACCCCTGAGTGGCTGGTGGTTCGTTTTAATATTAAAACGTCTACCCAAGAGATAGCATTTGTAATTGCGTACAGCCCACACTATAGCCAACATTTCGCGTTCTGTGGTCGACTAATTTCTTTCCGCTTGATTTAGCGTGCGACTGGCGTAGCTAACAGGTTTACCTTCTTGTTCTAATACAGCTCCTTGAGATTCCCTACTGGTATCCGTAATTAATGTAAATTCCTTCGTAAAGTCCGGATAAATTAGCAATGGAGGTGTAGTGAGAGCCTTTTTAATCAGGGCGAATGACTCATCACACTTGTGTCCCCAATTAAACTTTATTTTTTTCTCTCAATAAACTATTAATTGGAGCCATGATTTCCGAGAAGCTAGGAACGAATTTCCGATAATAATTAGCTAACCCTAGGAAAGATTGAACCTGTCTCACCGTCTTTGGTCGTGGAAAGCTCTATACAACTTCCACCAAACGTTGATCTGGCTTTACTCCTTGCTCCGGGCATACATGGCCCAGATGCTCTTTTTTTCAGAAACTGGCATTTAGAGGGTTGCAGCTCTAAATTATAACCCCGAAAACGTTGAAGTACTTGCCTCAACTTATTGTTGTGTTCATCTAAGTTTTTTGCAAATATAACGACATTGTCGAGATACAAGAAACATTTTATTCCCTGTAACCCTGTTAGTATTCCGTTTAGGAGCGACTGAAAAAACGGTGGCGCAGTTTTTAGCCCAAACGGCAATCGTTTATACTGAAAATGATTGAAATTAGTCCTAAAAGCTGTTTTTTCTCTATCTTCTGGATCAATTAATACTTGATGATACCCGTTAGCTAAATATAACGTGGAAAAGTACCTAGAATGACCCAGCCAATCCAAAATGTCTTCTATTCGCGGAAGTGGATACGAAAATGGGATGCAAACCTTGTTTAGTTCCCGAAAATCCACGCACAACCTATAATTGCGGTTACCAGATTCATCAGTTCCCTTCTTGGGAATCAGCAGTACTGGAAAGTTAAACGGACTATCACTAGGTTCTATGATATCATCCTCTAACAGTTTTTCAAGTTGCTTCTTACATTCTTCTCTGTGGGCTTCCGGCATGCGGTACTGCTTTCTATGAATGGGCCCGGTATTAGCGATTAAAGGTAGTTTGAAAGTTATCGTCGGAGTGTAGGTCAATTTGTCTCCTGGCAAATGAAAAATATCACTAGATTCGAAACAAATTTGAGTCACGGACTCTTTTTCCTCTGAATTTAGGTCTTCTCCGAGTATTAGTGATTGTTTCATTAGTTTGAGCCGTTGCTGACTGAGATTGTACTTCAGTCGACCTTCTCCTATAGGCTGCACAGAGTAATTACTTAGACTCTCCAGCTTAGGTCTGAATTTCGTTATTTCAACTGCCTCAGTTCTAGCGTTGATGATTCCAACAAATGCCTGTCCATTCTTAGGCCTGATTATGGTTTTACTACAGTACAGGTGAAGCTATCTTATCCCGTTTTAGATGCTGGCTATCTTTGATGCTTAAGACTTCTGCATAGGTCGTGGTTTGAAAAGTTTCGAGCCCGATATCCGTGCGAGGACATATTGACTCTTTCTCTTTATCACGTTCTAGCTTCTTGCCCCACATATCATCTGGAAACCTCAGCAAGGTTTCTAAAGGAGGGGAATTGTTTTCCTGAGCATCTCCTGTGCGAACGGATGCTTTCAAAACCTCTCTACTCTTTTTCTTTCTGCGGGATGTCTCTCTTATATACTGTTGCGTGCTCTCCCTGGCTATAACTTTGCGCCGTTTATCAGACAGCAACGAGAATATCTTGAGTATATCGAACCTAACTTCCTTGTGAGGATTATTTGGCTCCTTCTCTTTTTCTACATTTGGCTTCAGGCTCCCAGCTTGAGCCGCCCTTGTGCTAAAAGCTGTGGTCAAGGTATTTTCCTCCCCTTGTCCCTCTTCCACTGACTCTGCTAGTGTCTGATTTGTATCCATCACATCTTCCTTCTGTGATTTCGTTTGCGTGTTCTCTAGTTCGGGTATTTCTCTTCCTTTATTATTACTTACCTCAGTCAAGTACCTTTGTATGCTATTTGACACTTCACTTGTTTTAGCGACAACATCTTTTAATGCAGTTATTCTATCTTTAAGCCGAATCTTAATATCACTTGGGTTAGGCACTTCTTCCCAATTAGGTTTACCTGGGCTTCCTTGTGTACACCATTTTAGCCCTATGACTTCCACTTCTTCTTTCCCTGTGATGGAACCAAAGAGCGGTTCTCGGTCCATGCTCTTTTCTACAGCCCGTATTGACAATCTCTTATTTATACAGGCAATGACAGCTCTATCTCTGAAAAATTCAATACCCAGTATTCCATCAGCTCCGATTGAGTCCGTGTCATATATGGCGTTAAATTCGCAAGTCTGTTCAACTTCACCCACTCGTAGCTTGGCTGTACATGTTCCGATTGAGCTTCTTTGTGCCCCAAACAACCCTCCTATTTTCATTTTTTGTAACTTTTGTATAGGCGTAGTTCCCTTGATACGATTTATCTTAATCATATTGCACGGTGCCCCTGTGTCAACCGATAACACCAATTTACCCTGTATGCCTATATCGGATTCTACAGTAATTATGCAATTATTAAATAAACTTAGTTCTATTTCACTAGCAACTTCCTGTGGGACTTTCGTTGTCTCTTCTTTTGTTAGTTGAAGGCAGCTGTGGTAAAAGTCCCCAGCTGCCGATCGCCGTTTCCCTGATCGGCAATGCATTTTTTCACACAAATCTCTGTATAATGATCAGAGGTTTTACAAAATTGGCAATAGAGAACTACAGCCTCTGCCTGACCTACCCCGGGCTGTTAACATGTGTATCCATAAACCTTACCTGTTGTTTCCCACACTCTGTCGCTTCGTGTCCATATATCCGACATCTCATACAATAAGGGGACGGCCTTCTCTCTGTACATTCCTTCGCAATATGCCCCTGCCTCCCACACTGGAAGCACTTGATATTTCTGGGTTGCTTTAGCTGAGCAGAGGGGTTCCTGAACATCCCTGACGAAGCTGGCCCTTGTCTTGGTGGGGTTGTTGTCCGTTTGTTCTCGTTTTTGTAAACTCTACCCGTATTCCAACTGTTCGGTGGACTTTTGCTAATGCCTTCCCCGGTATAGTTAAGCATTCCTGGTTCTCTCACCTGTAGCCGTCTGGCGTCTCTCTCGAAGTAATCTGCCTCCTCACGTGCCTCGTCCAAAGATTTGAATTTTCGGCCTGTTAGGTATACTTGCGTAGTCCGGTTCATCGCGCCTGCTTTGAATGTGACTACTGCATCAGCCTCCAACTCTGAAATCAGACCCCCGTCCTTACCGGGATACTTAGCTGAAACTGCTGTTTCAATTTGATTCAACAAATCCTTCAATCTGTCCGCATATTCCCTAATGTCGTCTCCTAGTCTTTGTCTGCACGCTATAATTTCAGTTCTCAATTCGCTGTAGAACTTTTTAGGCATATAAGCAGTTTTAATGGTCTGCTGCAATGCCGCAAAATCTTTTGGCTCCTCTGAACTCACCAGATAGTATGCATCGTCCATCAACCGATATCTTACACATTTCATGAAGATATCTTGTTCTTCGGCCTTAAGACGATCGTGAAGGTCTTGGCAGCAGTTTAGGAAGTGGTGCACTTCCTTTGCTAGCTTTAGCGACCTTTCCCCCGAAAACATTGGGATATATTTGGACACCATATCCATGATTTTGTCATGTGCATCAACCATGTTGCTTTGTTGTTCGTGAGATGTTGATTTCTCTATTCGACTCTCTATGTCCTTATTCGGCGTTTGATCTGCAACTGAATTGGGTGTTGAACACTGGCTTTTAGCTGTTTTAACACTTCCACTTTATTTTGCCTCCCAGAACAACAACCTTCTTCGTCCACCACTTTTCTGTGACTCTGCGCCTTTTTTCTTTTCCTGTGTATTTTGATCAAGTCCTATTTCCTTCTCTAATTCCTCTGTTAAGCTCTCTGCCTCTAGCAACTGGTGTTTCAGAACTTTTAGTTTCTTTATTAGAGCCTGATTTTCTTTTTGGCCTTCTTCTACTGCTTGTTCCAACGCATCCTCTCCTTTGTGGACAATGTCGAAAGTAGCTGTAACCAATAAATCTAGTGTCTCCCCCTTAGTACTTGCCCGGGTGCAAGTATTTAGTTCTTCAAGTACAGCTTCTAGTTCCTCACTTGGCAATCGCTTCTTAAGTTCGGTTGTTAGGCGTTCCCCGATATACTGCCAGACTTGTTCATACCCTTTTAATTTATCTTGGCACTCTTTCAACTTTTGTGATTTATTTTCCAATTTTTCTTCCTGCTCTCGAAATCGCAAAAGTTCCTCTCTCGTCAGGACGTTGCTTCTCCCTACTGCACTACACTACACTAATGATTCACAAGATTTCCTAATATACTGTCACTTTACTCCCGAACCACAAAACATTTGACTTTTCGAACTTTACTGGGTAACAAGTACTCTCCTATGAGCACCTTACTTGAAGATATTCCAGGGCACGCCACGTTTGTTGTATGTACGTGTATGTATAACCGATGATTGGAGTAGCTAATATAGCTTTGCTCCTGGTGTGTGTGTGTTTGGAGTAGCTAAATTTAGCTTTGATCCCAGTGTGTGTGTTTGTGTAACTGAATTATTACCTTACGCGGTATATCCGCGGCTACGATTAACACCCCTACGAAAACGAGACTTATTTACACTCCACTGAAATTTCGATAATTTTCCTTAATTCACATCGCCAAGTAAAAATAATGTACCCACAGCTCATCTAAAAAAAAATTCAAAATTGATCACATAAAAATAATAAACCCCAACAAAGCTCTGAAAGCCCCCGATTAATTAACTTTTTATACCTTACTTTTTCCCCCTACAGCTCACTGAAAATTTTCTAACGCCTATAATGATCAACCTTTCATAATAAAACTCACACTCAGCTCAGTATTATTATAAAATTAAAATCACACTCAACACTTAATCTAGCACTTCTTAAATTAAGCCTGAAAAGTAAAAGAATTAATTTATTGTAATATCTGAAAAATACATTTATCAAAAAGAAATTTCAACGAATCTTAAAAGAATTTAAAAAAAAAGAAAATGAACCATGGAAAAAAAAACAACACAACAGCAAGAAATTCTCAAATTTCTTACCTAAGTTTACCGGCTGCGCCAATTGTCGTGTCCCAATGCAATCGTATCATTCAAATTCTCAATTAATTAGCTGAAAAACGATTATGATTTGCGAATAAATAAGAACGCTCGATATAATTTAAAACTCTTTACACTTTATTACTTTCCCTGACCTATCTTAACACGTTTTTAGTATTCCGAACCGACCGGACATTTGACACCACTGTGCCTGAAACTAACCCAAGACTGATCACTTAATGGCACTCGCCAGACCAGTCATTGGTCTTTTATGCCCCAATATTCGGAAGTAAACTTTTACTCGCTACGCGGATGTAAACAAACGACAACAACCTTGTCGTTTGTTCTACCGGTTGCAGCACCTGAGTTACTTAGTTGTAAACAATCGCCTTACATAATAATTACCATGCGAAGTAAATTATTATCGTAATCGTCGATTGCTCCACTAAGCGCTCATTGCAGCCAGCTGTTGGGTTAATCAGCAAAACAACCGACAGCTGCAGAACAATACCATGCGATTATTTTGCTGTAATGCCTTTGGCTGTTGGAAGAATCTTCCGTATATTGGGCCATCACAAGAGGATAAAATTAAAGCAGAAGTAGATTTCTGCAGTAGGAGTAAATTCCTACTCACGTGTGGGATCGAAATTAAGGCAGAAGTAAATTTCTGCAGTAGGAGTAAATTTCTACTTGGATGGAAGCAAAATTGGATTTTGGATAATTAGGAAAATCAGATTAAAGACTCATGTGATCAGATCAAATTTTGAATTGGGAATGGGTGATTCTGCTGCAGCTCGTCGCCTTTTTATAGCCGGCGCAAACAGCTACGTTTCGGCTTCATGATGGCTTGCATTGGCAATACTCGTTCTCAAAGTTGTTTAACTTTGACAGCGGCGTCCCGCAGTGACGTCACAGTTGGACCATTAAGTTGCACTGAACTCTGACTGCGGCGAAGACGAGAACATCTGGTGTGATGTGTTGAAATTTTGACATGTCAATGTAAATAATCAGAGGGTAGTAGTTTGTGAAATGGTAAGTTTTTTTGGTAATTATACTTCACCTATTTATTAATAATGAGTTTTTAATTGTTCTTTTTAGACTAAGTCTGATGTGGATCAACCGGATTGCAGTCTTCAGGTTTTGTAAGGCGTGAACTGGTCTGCAGATGGGAACTTGTTATCCCTTTAGATGAGTATTTTTTTGTAATAAACTTTTGAATAGATACTTTGTGTTCTGTTTGGTTTACCTTTTAGGAACATAATCCGGAGAGGAAGCTGCATCGAGGGATTTTATGTGTGGACTGAACACTATTATTTCATCATCTTGGGAATAAAAATGTTGATTTGTTAATCTATGATAAAGTGCTAAAGGAAAATATATTAACCGCCCTTTCACATTTCCGACAGTACACTGAATTATTAGTAAATTCTAAACTGTGTTCGTCAATTGACTTAATCCACTCTTTGATTTTTACATTTTTCCAAACCTTATTGTAGTGAAATTTTTTATTGCAGTTTATTGCAGATTATTGTCATATGAGATATTACAAAATGTCATTTAAATACTAATCTAATTCTTCCAGCCTTGAGAGTGATATGTCCATGCAGTATAACCATATATTGCGTTATATGTTATTCAAAACGTCCTTTATAAATATACATATGCAACTCTGGACCCTACACAGTTAATATACTCCGCAGGTGTAAGCCCTGGCTAATAAACTAAGTTTAAATATGTTAAAATCAAAAGACAAATAAATTAGAAACCCTCTTAGCTCATCAATGTCGTTGAGAATACATTCTGAAGGGGCCATTTCTGTTTGCGTATTTATCGGCTTATCCTTGTTTTCTTCTTCAATACTCTTATCAAGCTTCCTTTTCTTTACCCTGTCGTTTTTTAATTAAATTTGCGAAAACTTATTACATGGGATACATGACTTAAAATCGTCCAGGTGCTTCCACTTCACTTTTTCATTAGTTTAATTATGATGTTTTCAGAATAACGGTTAAAACTCTACTGACTGATGAGTTAATAACGAAATAGCATAAAGAATATATTACCAAAGAAAGAACCGTAATTTCCTTCAAAGAAATGGTAAACATTTTGAAGAATTTTTCCCAGATATATAGCCTAGGAAGTATAAAATTTATTCAAAAGACGTATAAAGAACACGTCGAAATCCTAACTGAAGAAGATATTTATAACAAAATCATATAAAGTATATACCATCAAAATATAAATAAAGAAAGTTAAATGCGTATTTGATAGAGTATATATTTGAAACATACATTCTATAACATTTTCGGATACTTTTTGTCTTATACATATGCATACAGAAACGGTTTTTATAGGAAATTTCGTAATAACGTTAGACCGACATTGTATACAAATGATGTAAATATTCGACTTTATCACCTTCCATATTAAACTTGGAATAGAAAGAGATAATATTAATAAGTATATACATTATTTTTATCTTTTACACCACGATTAAAAAGTCTGATATAATCTCGTGTCTGTGTCACCAGATATTCAAGGTCAAAGGTCGCGAAAATCTTTTTTTTTTCAATTATCTAGTTTTCTATGGAAAATACGTCATTCAGGCCATTATAAAACTTAAAACTTGTAGATTATAATATTACGTACAATTTTCATTTCAGTTGGCGAGGTTAGCTGTTAATCTCGCATGCTCCTAAGTTGTGTCGCTTTTCTTTGTTGCGAAATAAATATGTTTACAAGTTTTTTTTAAGTGGCACAACTCAAAATACGACTTTTAAGAATTAAGTTCCGTACTTTGAACTTTTTGAAAAAATGTCATAACTCAAAATAAAATTTGTAAGAAATAAATGCTGTTTTGTGGAAAAGTGACACAATTTAAAATAATACTGTTAAAATGTCGAAAACATTATTACGTTTGTAATGAAGATCATCACAACTCAAAAAGTGACACTGATACACTGTTCTATGAAGAATATCTCTGTTCTTAAGTAACAGAAAAGTGACACTATCGCTATCTAGTGGCAAAAACAACCAGATAGAAATATGCCAATTTCATGGTGTAATTAACTCAAAAACGACAAATCTTGAGTTAGGTCACATTTCTATGTGACGTGCGAATTAGTAGTTGTTGCTTAGACCGAAAGAGAAGGCTATATAGAAATGAGCCCACTTTCTGCGGTGTATTTATATGGACGTAGTCAGTCCATATTTTAAATGTCAGTGGTTTTACATAAGAACGCTGCAAATAATTTAGAATGTTAGGAGTGTTACATGCCAAAATTACCTAAAAAGGGGCTTATCTCTTTTTAAGGCGAAGAAATTGCCATCAGCAATTGACTCAAATTCCTCAGTTAAAAACAAGAAGTATTTCCCATAGAATGACTTGGGACAAATAAAAATTTTAAATTTCAACGCAAGTCGTTTCAATAGAAAAAAGCCCCACGACAAATCTTACCTTCAGTAAGATTTGTCGAAAATACGATATGTATGTACCCAGCGGGAAATCTGGTCAGGCCTTTCACGTGAAGGCTTGTGGAGGCAGTTAAACTAATAGTGCAAATATATGAAAAAGCCAAATAATTGTCGTTCCATTCCACATTAATCTCGTAAGAAGCTTGGTGGAAGGTGCAATGGCCTTTTCAAGCTCATTCTTGTTTTGCTAAAGCAGTAAAACCTTAGTGCAAAACATGAAAAAGCCGAACAATTTTTGATCCGTTCCAGATTGATCCCGGAAGAAGCTTGGTGGAAGGTTAAACGCATGTTTTCAAGTTCATTCGTGATTTCTTTGTGAAACCAAGTGCACGCAGATTTGTTTTCGCTCGCAGAAAGTCCACTGAGGAGGCATAATTACCCATTCCTTCCAATGAAGCTAGGGGGAAGCACATGAAAAAGCTTGAACTGCTTCCTCCCTAGGACATGTCTGTACAAAAGTCCTACATGGTGTTCAATGAATAGGCATGCATCCTCGATTCCTTACAAGGAAGCTAGGGGCAAGCACAAGCAAAAGCTTGAACTGCTTCCTCCCTAGGACATGCCCGTACAAAAGTCCCACAAGGTGTCCAATGAAGCGGCATGCATCACAACTTCCAAGGAAGGCATCCGGTTTGGGTGATAGTATGATTCCATTTCCCGCTGGGTATATATACACATACATCTCGGGCGTATAAAATTTACTCGGTGAAGATTTAAACGATCAAGTCTTCACCGAAAAGCCTCCTTTCAGCAAATTGTTGCGCGCGGCATACATTGTGGGTGCAACAATGTATGCACGATAGCAAGACGATGGTTTGATATTTATGAAAATATCAAATTTCCTTTCAACCATCGTCCGCCGCGGTAGGCTGAACACTAATTGTAAACATGTAAAGAAAATAGAAGTTGTGATAAGAGAAAAAAAAATAAACGTTTTGTGAAAATAACCATAAGAGGAAGTTTGTGAAAGAAAAAGTTTGTGAACAAAGCAAAAGTAAAAAAAATATATATAAATAAAATAAAAGTGTGCGAGTTGTCTTAATCATAGCTTCCTGAAACGGCGTAGAGTGATTGCCTTCGGCTAAGGTAAGCCCCGAAATATAACAGGAGTTAGGACTAAGTTAAGTTAGAGCTCTGATGTGGTAGTGAGGGAGTCTGTTTCGTGGCTTGGGAAGTGTTTCTCTTCGATCATCAAAGCTGAGGTCCGAAACTCAAATTCCGAGAAAAACGTATACACATACATCACATGCATACAATAGCATTCATTGAAATCAATTTTTATTTTTTTAAGTTTTGGAATAAATTTTTTTTTTAAGTTGAATTATATAAATAAAAAAGTATAAAATAAAAAATATATTTTCTCAAATAACTCAATTAATTAAATATTTTTTCTTCAAATTTAGGGGCGCATGCCCCCCCCCCCGGGATCCGCCACTGCAGCGCGGAGAGCAAGCGCGCATCCGTACACAGGCGTATATAGCATATAACGCTATGTGAACGCGGGGCCAGAAATTTTATTTTTTATTTATTTATTATTAAGACCAAATACAAAATAGCTTATTTAAAATTTTTCTTGTTCGTCGTCGTCTTCGTCATGAGTTTGCCCAAGGTCAGTGTCGACATTATTATGACCGTCCTGGATATTCGTTACAGTTGTTTCGCCAAGCTCGAGGATGTCATGAACTCCGTCTCCATCGGAATCGTTTGGTATTGATAAGGCATTAAGGCATGCATGGCCGTTACATGGGCCAGAAACTGTGGAACATAGTAACCCTAACCCTAACAAATTTTAAGAATCTAGCCGGTTTACGTGAAAAGTCCATCGATCGTTATAAAGTGTTGATTGCAATCTGAGCCTAGTTATAAACCATAATTTTTTAATACACGAATCTTTTAGAACCGAATTTTATACTGCAATGTTTGATTGCAGCTTTTTCTGACATTTAATATTTGTCACTTGTCAAGTTGAAGTGTCTATTTCGTTTTCATTTTCCATATAGGCAAGTATTTTCACAATATTTGCTCGCATTTTGTATACGTGCGTGGAACTTTCTTAAGTCAAACGCCAATTTAAATGACAAATAAAATGATAAATAAAATGTTAGTTCTCCAATGACATTCGTAACCGCATATCGATATCTCAATCGGACACCACAAATCCATCCCCGATATTAGTGAACTCTTCCGTAATTTTTCTAAATTGCATCAATAGTCCGCTTCCCGTCATTTTTAATTCCATTCATAGTTTTACTGATGTTAATATCCTTTATACCATTTGATATATTTGCGAGCTCTAGATATTACCGGTAGCAAGTTACGTGGAAGACCGAAAGCTACATGATGTCTTCATAATAACACCACTTTACCACTTCTTGCTTTTACAATACACGGTGTATGCTCAGCATTCTTCCCAAAGTCATTTTCAAAAACTACTGCATCCAGAATGTTGTCCTTCTATTTCCATACGCAAGCATTGAAATGTTTTAGAATACTTCAGTCTGACGCATCTAGCGTCCCTATAAGTTTGTTTATCAAATCTAGAATGAAAACAATTCCACACTTAGGTCGGGGCAGAACAGTAGCTGCATTACGCAATGTTAATTAGCGAAAGTAGGTAACGGCACACATGCTAAACTTAAAGTCTAATACAAAAGCTTTGCTTACAGAATCCAACGCAAAAATCAGGATTACGACCTAAAACGGAAATAAGATCTCTCTGGAAATATAAATTTATCAGGTAAACTTTCACGGATTTAGATGGAAAATCGGCTTGTGTTGGCCCTTAAAATATATTGGTATTAGTTATATTTTTCTAGCTAACCATAAAAAGTCACATACAATTGATATCACGGTAAATATGTATATTTTTTAGTTCTATCTGGCCTACTAACCTAAGATGTACAATATTTTATAGAAAACTGTCCTCTTTCAAACCTATAATATGCAATATACTCATTCGCAGTAATTACAATTTTATAAACGTTTTCAACTAACTGAAGTAAGCATAATTATGTATAGGAACATAGCACTCAACCTACTCTACCCGCGCCGTTGCATAAAACCACATGCTATGCACATAGACCACAAAATCCTTTAAAAAGATTTCTCTACATTTCATTTCATGCAAAACAGCTTGATTCCACTTTTTCAATTCAAAGCAGGCAATCCATCCATTCAACGTAAAACGTAAGGAAATATTCAGGTCAAGTGAGGATTTTATCCAACTTAACCTTTCGCTAGCATTTGTTTTTGCCAGTGTGTATAGCAAACTACATATACCTACCATCGAAATATTTAAAGCAATTCAGTCTATTTTTTTCGGGTTGTCTACCAATAACCATCAGGCAGACCGTTTACCACAAAATTTCCATATTCACTGCTCAACTATCCTTGAGGTGCTTTTATGTTTTATGTTCTGCTTACAACCAGCCCAGTTATCTAATCCCGTGCTTTCCTTTTCTCGTCGTTAGTAATTTTTCATCCAAGTAAGTCTTTAAGCACACTTTCACTCGACCTTCTCCTCGGATGAGATTTCTTTGGAAGAAAAGGATAACAAAAGTGGAAACCAGCAAAGATAAAAATTCAAATGACGGCAATCCAGCCTGACAAACATCCTTGGCTTCCTATAAATGCTATCGTTGTTGTACAAAACTCATAAAGTCCCTCTCATGAGACGTATTTGTCGTCGTTACCCCTACATCGTTTTTTTTCGAGTTCTCTATAACGGTAATTTATCTAAGCCGAAATGATATTCAGTAAAATCCAAGAAAACACTTGCGGGGTGGTAGGGAAAATATTAAATTCGAATGTTACAATTGCCATTGGATCTTAGTGGCCTGTGGGGATGCAACGACAGTTTGGAAATTTGAATAAAATGCAGCCAGGGAAATGCAGTCATCCCAAGAAATTGAGTAAATATTTTTTTTTGCCAACACTGGTTTTACCGCTCTGCGCCAGTTGAATCAGACCTTCTGGGAAATTATATTAAAAGCAGCTAGGGAAATGAGGTGTACCACGAGACGTTTTCTAATTGAAAATCCCGGATTTTCTTAACGTCCTTAACTTTTATTCCTCTCTGTATGCAAGCAGTGCGGCTCCTGTCTGATTGTAATAAAATTATGGACATTTAAAAAGTTTAAGGAGTTCTTCTCTACTGCCTTCCGAGTACCTATTTTATGTGCTTGGACTTGACAAACATTTTTTTATTCTCCTTTTAGAATTAAAAAATGCTTTTTAGTAGCCTGAGGCAAGCTAGATAATTTAAAACTGAAAGATGGTACAATTAGGACATATACCAATCCAAGTCCTCGTCTTTTGTAATAAATTCCCTGCTGGAAATAGCTAAATACGTTACACACTCTGTGCCAGAATAACAATTCAGTCATTACTTCGAGTTGATTGCCGACCAATTTATTCGACGCTATATTAAAAAGAGTTTTAAAAGTGAATGCGTAAGCAGTGATTAGTCAAAAACAAGACTTGAAACTTGCCACCCATAATTAATGGATTGTTTGATGGAAGAACAAATAGCAATTTTTTCGCTTTTCCTATTGTGCCGGAGAAACAAAAAAAGGCAGTTTCCAAATATATGGTGAAAAACCACAATTTTTTATGGCAACACCAAGAGCGGGTTGACCGATTTTGCCATATTTTTAAATTTTATTTACTATTGCTATGAAAACACCACGTTCCAAATTTCAGCTCTCTATGTGTACTTGTTGTCAGGCAGTGTCTAAATATATATTATAAAACGAAATATTTGTATGGCAACCTTACGAAGGAATTGCCCGATTTTGTCCATTTTTGAATTTGTATTTGCAATTTTTACGAAAACGGCGTGTACTAAATTTCAGTTCTCTATGTCGATGCGTTCTCTGGCAGTCTTTTTAGATCTCGGCAACAGACCTATCTATCTTTCAAGCTGGAAGTAACCAAACGCTTCACAGCGTGTACGAACACAGTGACACTTGATTTTTATATATTAAGATATTATATGCACATACAGGTAAAATGGAAGTACGTCTCGTATTTTCAGCAATGGCGAGGATAAATTATAAATGAAGAAGTAATAATTATTAAGAATGAAGAAATCATAATATTTTATATTTAACAAATTTTATGAAATTATGAACTGAATTTAAACAGTAGTCCTACAAGCTTTAGACTGGTTTTCCGAAGGAGAAGATCATGTATGTATAATAGTTGTTATCTTGGTATTAGTAGGTAATGACCAGTCAGTGAACTTTAATAAAGAAAATGTAATCGTAAGCGGGCGTTTTTCATTAAACAGATCAATACGGCCATTTTGAGTCCAAAAAATAATACCGTACTTGATTTAAATGAACAAATCGTTGCCAAGCTTTCGGGAGATATTCTCACATATTACAGGGCCGATTGTTTTGTTAATGAGGATAGTGACTTAGTTCATTCCATGACACCTTTTGGTATCCCACCGCATCAATTTAATCTAAAAGTTGGCGCGATTGTTGTGCTACTCCGTAATTTAAAATTTTATTGGAGGCTTATGTTATGGTACTAGGCTTAAAATCAGACGATTGCTGACTAATGTTAACAATGCAGAAATTGCTTCCGGGGCAAATAAAGGCGACCGTGTTTTTATACCACACATGCAACTGAGTACATCTGATTCTAAGCTACCATTTCAATTTATCCGTCGACAAATTCCGGTAAGACTGGCTTTTGCAATGACTATCAATAAAACTCAGGGACAGAGTCTTAGGAAGTTAGGTATGTTGCTTAAGGAGGCTGTCTTTTCCCACGGAATGCGGTATGTCGCATTCTCAAAATTCTGCTCATGTTGCTGTTCAAGACAGCGATAACAAGGAAAATTAGTAGCTAGGCGTGAGAGTGTATTTACTCGAAATATTATATTTCATGAAGTTTTACGTTAAACTTGAACAATATTTAAAATTTCGCTTTTTTTTTTTTTAATTATTGATTTGAAATTTTTCGTTCTTGCCACTTCATAACAAAACCTTTTAAAATTATTATTTTAATTGATAATTTATATAATTTAATTATTTATTAATTACAAAGTATAACGTAAATAATCTTTGAAAATTATTTTTTTAAGATTCTTTAGGTATTATCAAAAATACAATAAATATCTAAAGTATTCTTACTGTTTCTCATGTAGAAATGCCTTTAAGTAAATTGAAAATATTTTTTGATATTGCATTTTTGTAAATATACCTAACTTCTGTTAGGAGCAACATTCATATCTTTTGAATGTATGTTAAGGTTTATAGGGCTCCTTGCGAACTACCTTATAAGAAAAACGTAAGAATGGATATAATGGTTATAGGCTTCCTTGGTAATCTACCATTTAAAAATAAAGATAAGACGGGATGTAATGGTTAAATGCCTCCTAGGGAATCTACCAATTAAAAATAAAGATAAGAAAAGATATAGTGGTTGTAGGCCTCCTTGGGAGTCTACCATTTAAAAATAAAATAAGAAAAGATATAATTCCTATAGGCATCCTTAGGAATCTATGATGAATGATTAAATTACACCACTTACTAGTTGGTTGTGGATGACGAGTAAGCAAATGAACCAGATTGTGAAACAAATCGTCCCAGTACCTGTAGTTAGCGGTACTCTTCCATTGTAAGAGTAGTATAGAATGTGAAGCTGTCTGAGACCTGCCTGGTGTGATACCAATTTATAGTTCCTCGTAACGTTGACAATATCTACTGGATGTTATGCATGAAAGAAAAAAGAAATGATATGCTAGTATATATGAGCCTTCTGATGCTCTGAATAGAGTAGTCTACTGTGTGGTAGTCTCTTGTTATAGAAGTAATAATATCTTGCTTCAACTTTGAACTGGCCCTATGACAGTCGATGGATCCGGCTCGAAGGACCATGGTAATATTCCTTAACTCCCGCATAACATTTTGGTCCCATCGAGCCGGATTAGCCACAATAAGTATCAGAAGCAAAACGTGAACAAATTTTTCATAAACTGTCGTGCGTGGTACGTTCGTGAGTGAAACGGGATTTTTATCTAAAGGTGGAACCTAAGATAACTTTCATAAAAAATTCCATAAGACTCAGAGTGACTAAATTAAATATTTGAAATTTTAATGTGAAATTTATCGGGGAGAGTTTGGTGAAACTGGAGAACTATTAAAAAAAATATTTTAAATTATCTCCATGTAGCAACTTGACTTGCATATATATATATACATATATATTATAATCATGTGTACAGATTCATTTAAAGCGTCATATATACGTCGCATTGCAAACACATAAATCGTAACTTCTGATGACACCATTACGGACTACAAGTGCTCTCCTAACACGGTAGGAATAACAGTTATAATTTCTGCCTACAATATGTTTATAGATCTAGTGATTATTATCTGCATAGTGGATGCTTTCAATAAGTGAACAAAGCTGTGATCTCAAAATATGTGGTAGTCAGTGCGATTTATTCAAATGAGAAATGCAGATAATGCAGTGCGAAGAAAAGCTCTAATGCATATGTAGTGACAATAATATAATATATATTTATATAAAAAGGTACTTAATTCTTATATTAACAGATTTCATGCAACTAGTGTTAGAAAGTGAATACATACGTGACTTATTTTCGCAAGTAGAGTTTATTTCGAAATCAAGTAAAAAGTTACTGTAAGAACCATAATTTCACATAATTTCAGCAGTTGGTAAGTTATTTCATTTTATTATTTTTTCGTAATGGAACAATTAAAAAAGAGATGCTCAGCAATAAAGACTTCAATGAGCAGAATTGAAACCTTTTTAAGAGCTGCAACTTCAAAAACTGATATCGAGAGCATTCAGACTAAATTGGAGCGCATAGAAGAACAATGGAAAGAATTTGACACTATTCAAACGCAAATTGAGAAAGCGACAGATGACACAGATTCTCCGAACGAAACCAAATATCGAGAGGAATTTGAAGAAAAATATCTCAACGTTAAAAGTATAGCTTTTAAATTAATATCTAAAGCTTCAAATTCCGTTCCTTCAACCATTCAGTCTAATCTCCCGACAAGGGATCCTCGTTCAGATCTATCTAACATTGTCAATACTTTGACCGAAAATCAAACAAAATCAATCTTAGAACGCCTCTTCTCTAACAATGTTACTCAGCAATCTGCAATAAACGCCAATTCTACATTAAATACGAGTACTACCATGATAATTCCTGAAATAAAATTGCCTCGTGTAGATATACCGACATTTAGCGGCGAATATAAGGAATGGCCTACATTCAAGGATCTCAACGATTCGCTTGTTTATAAAAACACATCTCTAACAGGCGTGCAAAAATTGCAGTATCTCAAAATGAGCCTAAAGGGAGAACCTTCGTCATTACTAAGGCATCTTGGAATCACAGACGCGAATTACACACAGGCTTATCAAGAACTAACGGCTAGATATGACAAGGATTATTGCATTGTCGACGCCTTCATAAAAAATATCGTTGAACAACCAACGGTAGCACATGCTTCAGCTAGTTCACTTAAAAAACTATTCAATAATATAAATGAATCCATTCGAGGGCTTAAAGCTCTGAAGCTACCAGTTAAGGAGTGGGACGCTATCCTAATCTACTTAGTAGTAAATAAGTTAGATACAGGATCTAAGCAGTTATGGGCACGATAAAGACCGACTGACACACGTCCGACATACGAAAGTCTTAAACAATTCCTTGAGAAACGTCAGTTTGAGCTCGAGTCCACCCAGACTTTGCCAAAACACACGACACAAACTTACCCCCCATCTAAGTCATCGTATTCCGTCACCACTACAGTTTGCATCAAATGCAAGGGAAATCACCACCTATTCAAATGCCCTGCATTTAGAAATCTTGATCTTATTGCCAGAGAAAGGATTATTTCAATTAAGAAGCTATGCATAAATTGTCTGCGCCCTGGTCACAACACTAACGAGTGCAGATCTACGAGGTGTATGATATGTAAACGAACCCACCATACACTTCTACATGAGGATCACGCTTTAACAAACCAGATATCAGAAGGATCCACGTCTACAGCTACAACTCTTATAACAAAAGCGTCACTTCAGACCATTCACCTACCGACGGCAGTTGTTCTCGTCAACGATGCTTCAAATCAATTGCAACCGTGTAGAGCTTTACTCGATACAGGCTCGTCGATCACACTCATATCTTTCCTAGTTCAGTTAGAATTAAAATTCTTATTGAAGTTCCTACTATTCCTGCTCATGAACCAGAAATGAAATATAAAGTTCTAATGGAAGGCAAGGCTCAACATCCAGATTCTGAGTTTATTGCACAAAACACATCATTCGGGTGGGTCATTACTGGCAGTATATCAAAATCAAACCAAAATATGCATACATCGCTTCAATGCAACAAGAAAATATGGTCGAAGTTCTAAA